>JARQZK010004343.1:412500-482500 GCA_030704885.1 Cynegetis impunctata
AAACCTTTACCTACGTAATGTTTGAAAATAAAAATAATAGGGTACTATTTATCTAACAACAAAGAAATTAGTCATGAGAAAACATTAAAGATGTGGAGTAGAATTATCGGTATAGCACGTTTATATGGAAGCAGCCGTTGACACGTGTTTCGGACTCTTTGGTCCTCATCCGAACGGCGTAGCCAAGCATTGGATTGAAAATTTGAAGATGAAAATAGTACAACAAACAAAATCCTCTGATACGGAAGATAATCACAACAATTGTGGTTTATTGTTTGAACTCTCCGGTATGGGAGATTTGGTCAAACTTTGCCATGGAGGCGATTAATGCTATCCGCGAGAACTAAGAACGAGTAAATAAACAATAACAAAGAAATTAGTCGCGGGAAAATATTGAATAGGTAGAGCAAAATTATCGGTATAGTTCGTTTATATGGAAGTAGTCGTTTTTAATGAAATTTTTTATTAGTGAAACGTCAACTTTTTAATAAAATCGAGTTTTTAAAGATTCAACCAGCCTGTTATTGCTAATAATTATCAAGAGATTATATATATATATATATATAAATATATATAATTTATATATATATATATATATATATATATATATATATATATATATATATATATATATATATATATATATATATATATATATATATATATATATATATATATATATATATATATATATATATATATATATATATATATATATATATATATATATATATATATATATATATATATATATATATATATATATATATATATATATATATATATATATATATATATATATATATATATATATATATATATATATATATATATATATATATATATATATATATATATATATATATATAATATATATATTATATATATATATATATATATATATATATAATTATATTTATAAATATATATATATATATATATATATATTATATATATATATATTTTTATATATATATATATATATATATATATATATATAATATATATATATATATATATATATATATTTTTTTTTTTTTTTGCGATTGACAAAGATATAGGTTGATAGTAGGTTATAGGTTGAGAAATTAATTTTAAAAATTGATGATTAATCAAATATATTCCCAGAACTAGTTTCATAGATATATGACGATATAGAATTCCCTCCCATTCCCCCATAATTCATGTCAGATCCATAGGTAGTCATCATATTAACTGTCCCTGAAATTATAGGAATAATTTGAGCATTTCTACCAGTATTGCCTGAATGCCTGATGAAACTTCGAATGATGTAACACATTGCAAAGCTTCGCATCTATGGTGGCCACCTATGGCTGTAAGTGACATGACTTTTTGACGTTTGGAGTTTCTGTTTTGGTCTAGAATGAGACACCTGCCGGTTTCCGATAGAGGGCGCTATGATTTGTTCATATGTTATTATTCTTCTTTGAAGCTATTATGTGGTTATGTGAATTCGAGGTCATTGCCTACTTGATATACTACAGATAAGCTCGTTGCAGAGAGAAACAGCCTGTCTGGTGTTTCCATCGTGTGCGGCACCGGTGTTGAATGGCCTATCATTTCCCATTGAAGGATGAATGGGAGTTCCATATCATGAGATCTCATGAAACTAGGAGGGTTGCTTTAATCAATCATCGATTTTTCCAATGAATTTCCTAACGTCTTCATTATCTTCATATATATATATATATATATATATATGTATAAATATGTATATATATATATATATATATATATATAGATATATATATATATATATATAAATATAAATATAAATATAGATATATAAAAATATATATATATATATATATATATATATATATATATATATATATATATATATATAGGGTGTCCGGAAAATACGTTACAACGTTTGACGACAGACTCCTGAGGTCAAGATAGATCGATCAAAGCCGACTTAGTTATATCCGAAATTGTTTAGCCGTTATTGGTTTTTCCTAAATTACGTGAAAACTTGATAATTGATTTTAATGACTTTTGGTGTATGTTCTGGTACTATAAAATAACGTTTCCTAGTAGTATATTCACCTGCTCTAAATAAGTGAAAGTGTTATCAAAGTGACATAATACGTCAACATTTATTCCTATTTTTTATAACAATTGTGTTATGACTACCCAGATATGTTTGTCGAGTAAGTGGATGTATTTCGTAGCAATTTTTTCTCTTGAATATTTTTCGCTGGATGAGCCGTTTCGCCAGAAATGAAATATTTACAATTAACTGCATACGTCAATTTTATTATTGACAATACTTAGTAATAAAATAAAGTTAAAAGTATTGATTGAAATTATTGTGAGAAAAATTAAATAAAACGAAAACATTATTCAAGCAAATGTGCACAATTTTTTAAAAATTTTGACGCCCTCTACAGGCTAAACGAGACAATTTTGGATATAACTAAGTCAGCTGAGATTGACCTACTTTGACGTCAGAAGTCTGTCGTTAAACGTTGTATACATATTTTCTGGACAGCCTCTATATATATATATATATATATATATATATATATATATATATATATATATATATATATATATATATATATATATATATATATATATATATATATATATATTTATATATATATATATATATATATATATATATATATAATTAAGTGAAGCTAGGACATTTATTCGAAACTAATCAAACAAACCTCCTAGCGGAGGTGGTTATAAGAGTTCACGAAGAATCGAAATATCTACATCTACCTTGGACGGTACATGTTAGGAATGTTAAGTTGTTTATTACATTCGATAGAAATTGATAGACAAACTGTTTTGCCCTTATTGGGGCTCATCAGTATCATCCATATATATATTTTTTCCTTCAAGTAACACAATGGCATATAAATATGACACAGTGCCACCAGTCGGAAACAATTGAATAATTGTTTGATAAGTTTCAAACAAATATCCTAGTTTCACTTAATTTCATAACCACGGTGCGTGTATCGATAACACGAAAAATTCTTACTTATATTCATTTGCCTCTATAGAGGATAAAATTCGGAATATATATATATTATATATTATTTTATATATATATATATATATATATATATGTATATACCGTACTCGACCCGAATTCCGACACCCACCCGAAATCCGTCACTTTTTTTTTTTTTAACTCGAGGGACCTACAGTTTAACGCCGGTTCCGAACGGCCAATGGGCTTGTAAACTATGTACATTACCCAACATTTTTCATCATAAATAACCACTAAATTCTGGACATATACAACACCCAAGAGCGAGGTGGGACTCGAACCCACAATCCTCGGTTTACAAACGGTATAAGGCGGTTCACCTTTACCGCTGGTCTACCGAGGCCTCCCGCCGTCACTTTTGATTCTTCTCTTGAATTATTAAGCTAATCCTATTATCGAGCTCAGAAAAAAATACTCAGTCTGCTCACTCAGACATCTGGCAATACTGTGAATGCACATTAGTTATATTGGCTGAAGAATAGCAGCGCGGGAAAATTCCTTTCAGTTGCACTCCAGCTGTTCAAGAAGAACGTCTTTTTTTCTTATAAGGTAAGCCACTTGCATGATCTTATCCAATCCAATTTTTTAGGTACTCCATCATGAATCATGCAAACCATTCATATTTTCCACTGATTTAGTGTCCATAGATGAGTTTTTCCACAAATATTTTGTTTTTTTTTCGATATTTTTCATAAAAAAAGGGGTGACGGGATTTGGGTCTAAAAAAAGCACTGAACCGGAGAACCGACAGGGGTGACGGAATTCCGAATAAAAAAAGGTCCATTCAAGTTGGTTTTTTTCGCACTTGCGTTTATCAAGAATCGAAAAGAATATATCGGTAGGAATCACATTTAATCATATTTTCTATTTCCCGAATTCCGTCATAGGCTTTCTGAGCTATTTTCTTTCAAAATGTGCCTTACACATACGGTGTCGGAATTCAGGTTATGAGGCTATGACGGCATTCAGGCTGTGAAGAAATGGAGATGACGGAATTCTGGTTAGTATTAATTTTTTTTAGTTCAGTTTTTTCTATACCCACAACTTTCTTAAATCAAAAAATATAGGATGATCAAGTTCACAATGGATCAAATTTTTCAATTTTCGAATTCCGTCATATGCTTTTCCTGCTCGATTCATTCATAATAGGTAATGTATTTGGGTGTCGGAATTCAGGTTACGGCAATGACGGCTTTCTGGATTCTGAGTTTCCACCACAGCGATTGAGCAACTTCTGAGTTACTGTCTTACAGAGATAGATAGATATAACTAAAGTCATACAATTATACCATATTGTGCTGATGCTATACGTCAGATATGTGTTTATTCCAATTTCAGAAAAATGGAGCGTCAAAAGAATGAAAAGTATTCAGAAGATAACCTGGAATCCGCAATTCAAGCTTTTCGTGGTGGCATAAGCATCAAGAAAGCAATCAAAACCTTTGGAATACCTAGAACTATACTTTCCGACAAAATTCATGGAAGATATCCAGTACACTGTCAAGTCGGCGCACCCTCTATACTCTCATATCAAGAAGAGAAAATTAGTGAACTGGATTCTAAACGAACATAAACGTATGTTTCCTGTCACCAAGGAACTTTTATGTGACAGTGTTCAGAACTTAATGAAGGAACTGAAAAGACCAAACCCATTCCCAGATAATCGCCCTCAGATTCATTGGTACAAAGCATTTCTGAATCTCCATCCGGAAATCTCTGAGCGTATAACCCAGAAGCTATCGAAAAGAAGAGGTCTAGTTACCGAGCAACAAGTGAGAAATTGGTTCTACTCTATGATATCGACGAGATTAAATATAAAATTAAGCAACCAGTACGAATTAACTCAAGGGGATATTTCAAGATTGACGATTTTATTTGCGATTAATACAATATCAATTTTCCGAATAACTGTGCAATTATTCTCGATTAATTTACATACTAAGGCCGTCCTAAGAATATTTAGTAATATCAACATGTTCCTACATACTTGATAAGTTAATTTGTTTTTGTGTCGAAGTTAAAACCAACTTTGTTAATTAATAAAAGGTATTTATATTTGCAGCAGTTTATTTTCAGCATCGAATTTACCATATGACGGAATTCAGGTCGAAACTATGTCGGCTTTTAGGTATGCACTATGTCGGAATTAGAAATTCCGCATCCACAACTTTTTTATTTCATTTTGAAACAATACATTGTTTTAAATTCACAAAATAGAAAAAATGGTTTACTAAATGCCCAAAAATTCATCATATGTCTAAAATAACTCAGAATATCAGCACAAAACATCATAGTTCGTTCCAAAAGTCAGTCCATGGATACTAAGGGCCTTAAGGTGACGGAATATATATATATATATATATATATATATATATATATATATATATATATATATATGTATATATATATATATATATATATATATATATATATATATATATATATATATATATATATATATATGAATATGTATTCTCATTCTATCAGATGAATGAAATCCGTTGTGTTGAAGGGTTTTGAAGTGACGTGTTTGTTCTACCATTTATCCGCTATTTACGCCAGTCCTGATTTCACACAGCCTTTACGTTCAACATTGTGCACCGAGCACACACACATAGGGTTAATGCATTAGAACTTAAGAGGTTAGAAGGTGTTAGCGGCCTTGATTTGCGGGACAATAAGATTCCGCATTCCAATTCCCTGTGGGATAATTTGTTGGGGATTAATGGGAAACGGGATTTTGTTGACTATAGGCAAAATGGCCGGCAAGTCTTACGAAGGCGTTCCAAATTAACATTCAGTTCAAAAGGTAAATTTTACATATTCTGATATATATATATATATATATATATATATATATATATATATATATATATATATATATATATATATATATATATATATATATATATATATATATATATATATATATATATATATATATATATATATATATATATATATATATATATATATATATATATATATATATATATATATATATATATATATATATATATATATATATATATATATATATATATATATTTATATATACCGGGTAGCGAGAAAGACTGGCAACAAGGTATTTTTTTTAAACGATTGAACGTATAATTATCAAATTTTAGGGTTATGCACAGGATTGTATTTTTCGATTTTCAGAGGTCCTGTCAAACTTGAGTGACGTCAGCATTCAGTGTACCGCCGCCATCTTGAAATTTTTTAAATAGCACCGTAGGCCGAGTGATATATCGTTGAAAAGCTGATTTCGTCCTCTTTTGAAAAATACAGAATACGTACCACATAACTAAAAAAATAAAAGAAACAATTTCCAAAGATATACAACATGTAATTTTTCAATTCATACTAATTTACAAAAATATCAACAGTTTCCTTAACCATAGGATCTCAAAATATTGGCCACCTGTGTCTTAGCAATAATTTAATCTCTATTTGAAGCTTCGAATAGAATTGTTTATCATTTATGGGGAAATTGTTTGTATCTCAAGACATTTGAGAGTTTTTGAATCAGTTATGTCTGTTATAAAGTGGAGTCAAGTCGTTAAATCTTGTCGGACACTTAATAACATCTCTTCAAACAATCCATCTCTGAGGAAAGTTTGATGATTATAAGTTTAATCGTCTTAAAAAAATACCTTGTTGCCAGACTTTCTCCCTATCCTGTATATATATATATATATATATATATATATATATATATATATATATATATATATATATATATATATATAAACCAACTAAATAAATACCAATAAATATATTGGTTTGTTACCTGTTTTTGTAATATATATATATATATATATATATATATATATATATATATATATATATATATATATATATATATATATATATATATATATATATATATATATATATATATATATATATATATATATATATATATATATATATATATATATATATATATATATATATATATATATATATATATATATATATATATATATATATATATATATATATAGGTTCAAATTTGTTGGAAATTTCTCAGGTAATAGATGTTTACAATTTGGAAATTCGTCTATACGTTACGGAGGATTCTTTACCTCCTTCTTCAGTAGTTTTATTCCAAATCAATGCTCGTTCTGTCTTGAAGCAACGATGACATATGAGCGTTCCTTCAAGTTGATTTCAAATAAAATTACTAAAGAAGGAGTAGCAATATATTAACTAAGAAATTTCAAACAAATTGAAACATATATATATATATATATATATATATATATATATATATATATATATATATATATATATATATGAATTTAACAATGAAACTATTTTGTCTTCAAATTCCCAAAATTATATTAATTAACGTACAACCGGTTTCGTTGTTTCAGAACAACATCTTCAGGTACAATATACTGAAACAACGAAACCGGTTGTACGTTAATTAATATAATTTTGGGAATTTGAAGACAAAATAGTTTCATTGTTAAATTCACCTTACTACCCAAATATGGACAATCTGTATATATATATATATATATATATATATATATATATATAATTATATATATATATATACTATATATATATATATATATATATATATATATATATATATATATACACTGAAATATCAATATTTCGAAGAGAGCAGAAAAAAATAACTGAATCTAAGTTTCCGCTTATGAATTGGTCGAACAATCTCAAATTCTTTGATTCTGTGGATACAGGTTCAAGATATTTGTATTCACACACAGTTCGCTCAAAATCAAAAGTGTTTTATAGCAGTATTACATTCCTGATGATTAGCTACTAAGAAAAAACATATATGGTTTATACTCAGTTTATCTAGAGAAAGTTTAATTTTTCAATTGTTTATATATGTTGTTACCTACTGAATTGACTCATTCTCTACATAGAAAACAAATTGTGACCAAGGCCGGTTATAGTTATTCATTCGTGTAAATCCAATTTACAAAGGGGCAAAGGGGTAGAATGCGAACACATGGAGCTGCTCCCAGTTAGCTTCATTTAGCCTCTTCTACTCAAATCCAACTCTCACCTTCACGAACACCAGCGCGTGTTCGTGAAGGTGCCCCCTGTTAACTTGAGCAACTCGACTGGAGATCTGGTAACCAACCCGGGTGGAAGGTTGGGTCAGGAACAGACGAGAGTGGGTGAAATGGCCCTCCGAAAAGGGGTTTGGCGTTGGGCTAACAACCCAACCCTTTAAAAATTGTCTTGTTATGAAAGCTACAAAGGAAAAAGCTGGACTGCCTAACCGAAGACGAACTCGCAAACGAAATAAGGACTATGATTTAAAACTCTGCACGTGGAACGTCAGAAGCCTCTACCAGCCTGGAGCGTCAACCCTTCTCATACAAGAAATGCAGAAAGCAAATGCAGACATCATCGCCTCACAGGAGATGAGATGGGTTCATTCAGGAATATTGGAAAAAAACAGCTGCAATATATTCTACACTGGACACCCCACACGTCATGAATTTGTTACTGGGTTCGTTGTTAGCAAGAGAATTAAGAACAACGTGCTGGATTTCAAAGCCATCGACCACAGAATGTGCTACATAAGACTCAAAGGAAGGTTCTTTAACATCAGCATTCTGAGTGTCCATGCACCGACAGAAGAAAAAGGAGAGGACGAAAAGGATACATTCTATGAGTCTTTGGACCGAGAATACGATAGATGTCCAGGAAAAATAATAGCAGGTGATTTAAATGCTAAAGTTCGAAAGGAAGCTATATTTTACCCTATAATTGGCAAAGAGAGTTTACATGAAGACTCCAATGATAACGGGCTAAGACTCATTAATTTTGCCAAATCAAAAAACATGGTAATAGGTGGCACAAGATTTCCGCATAAAAATATACACAAAGGCATTTGGAAATTCCCCGACAACGGAACGGTAAATCAAATAGATCACATAGTCATCGACGCAAGACACTGCTCTAACGTTCTAGACGTAAGATGTAACAGAGGAGCAAACATGGATAGTGATCAATATCTTGTGAAAGCACGGCTCAAAGAAAGAATATCTAACGTGAAAAAAGGAAAGAGCAAAAGGCGAGAAAGACTAAACATCAGCAAACTGAATGACATAGATACGGTAAACGCATACAGTGAACAGATCGACAATACCTTAGAAACGGAAAACGTGGAGGAAGAAGAGAACGTCAACCAACTCTGGGTAAAGGTTCGTAACATCCTGATCCAGAAATCAAAAGAGATACTAGGGAAAAGTAAAACAGAAAAAAGAAGTCGGTGGTTTGATCAAGAGTGCGAAGCGGCAACAAACAGAAAAAACGAAGCGTATCAAAAAACAATTAAGGCAAGGTGCACGCGAAGACTGAAGGATGAATATAAGCGCCTCAGAATCGAAGAGAAGCGCATCCATCGACGTAAGAAAAGAGAATATGAACAGAAAACTCTAGATGAAATACAAGGTCTATCTAATCAAAAGGAGACCAGGAAATACTATAAAGCTCTGAATAACAGCCGCCAAGTCTTTCAGCCAAGACTCAAAAGCTGTAGAGGTACCAATGGCGAAAACTTGAGCGATACAAACTCAATTCTGAATAGATGGATGCAACATTTTCGGGAACATTTGAATAGAAATCATGGTGAAGTTAACGATTTTGAGAACGAACAAAATCCGCATCAAGAACATTAACTACATGCGAAAACACCAAGAAAAGAAGAAGTATCGAATGCCATTCAAAAACTAAAAAAAAACAAATCGCCAGGCACCGACGAGATCTACTCTGAAATGTATAAGAAAGGAGGCGACAAACTCTTGACAGTACTCCATAAACTAATTGTAATTATATGGCAGAATGAAATGCTACCGGAAGAATGGTTGAGGGGAATTATATGTCCACTGCATAAGAAGGGTGACCAACTAGATTGTAGTAACTACAGGGGCATCACTTTGCCGTCAACTGCGTAAACGATCTTTACTAATGTACTTTCTGAAAGACTGAAATTTTTCACGAAATATATCGTTGGTCAGTACCAATGCGGATTCACGACCGGAAAATCAACCATACACCAAATACACTCGCATAGACAGATACTTGAAAAAACACTGGAGTACAATATAGACACACACCATCTTTTTGTCGACTTTAAAGCAGCATATGACAATGTGAACAGAAACGCACTGTATAACGCAATGACAGAGTTTGGAATCCCATCTAAGTTATTAAAGATGACAAAAATAACTATGCAAAAGGTGAGCTCATGCGTGAGAATACAAGGAGAAGACTCGGAGTTCTTCGACATAAACACTGGCCTTAGACAGGGAGATGCGCTGGCGTGCCTACTCTTCAATATTGCCTTAAAAGAGGCAATCAGACAGATAAATATTAGGGATAATGAAACGATATTTAATAGGTCAGTTCAAATTCTAGCATTCGCGGATGACATAGTGATAGTGGACAGAACCATGAGAGATGTGGTGCAGTGTTTCACAAGGCTGCTTGAGGCAGCTAATGAACTAGGGCTCGCCATTAATGCGGAAAAAACCAAATATATGTTGGTTACGAAGAACCAGCCTCAAAATGTGCAACAAAGAATCTAAATTAATGACTTTAGTTTCGAACAAGTCACAGAATTCACATATCTTGGATCGCTTGTAAATTCAACAAATACAACAAGTGTTGAAATAAAAAGACGCATAGCAATAGCAAGTAGAACTTTGTACGGCCTTCAAAAACACCTTCGAAATAAGAACATACGTCGCTTTGTGAAGCTCAATATTTACGAGACATTAATAAGACCAGTATTGTCATATGGAGCTGAAACTTGGACGTTGTCTCAAAACGATGAGAGACTACTTGGAACCTTTGAAAGAAGGATTCTTAGAAGGATTTTTGGAGCCGTAAACGAAAACGGTCTGTGGCGTCGAAGATACAACTTTGAATTATACCAGCTATTCACCGACCCAGATATTGTGAAGTTCATAAAGGTACAGAGGCTCAAATGGGTAGGGCACATTGCTAGAATGGCAGATAACGACCACAGAAAAAAGCTTACAATGTCCAATCCAGAAGGCAGAAGAAGCAGAGGACGACCACGCGCAAGATGGATGGATGATGTAGAAGAGGACCTGAAGATCATAAGAGTCCGTAGATGGAGGGAGGTCGCCGGGAACAGACAGGAGTAGCGTAGAATTTGTGAGCAGGCCAAGATCCACAAAGGATTGTCGAGCCAAGCATGATGACGATGAAATCCAATTCCGGACGCGCATCGACCACGCGACGGGCTACCTATCTCGTAGACGTAGGCGCCTTGCCCCTCACGCTCCCCACTATCCGCTGACACCAAACCGCATTTAATTTTGTTTTTGCAAAGACACGTTAGTGAAATCTAAACTAATTGTCCAAACAACTTTATCTCCGATACTTCTCATCATATTTCAGAAATTATTTCATCAATATTTGAAATCGACTTGGAGAGTAGCGTGTACTACATTTTATTTCGTTAAAATAAAAGGTCATTTTGTGGCAATCAGTTTCGCAACTAGAGTCGATAAAAAATTGTCAAGCGTTATAAACAAACGTTATCTCAGCAGTAGGAGATATTTAAATGCTTTATATAGAAAATTGGCCGAACGCAAAAAGGTCTATAAAAAAGACCGCATCATATATCTATATGTAAAGGTGAATACAACTTTAACAAGGTAATATGCCTATGTCCACGTTGAAAGTCCATTCTAATTATTAGTGAAATATTTTTCGAAATCGGATGAGTAGCTTCGGAGATTGGGCAATCTTACAATCTTTATCTATTTATAATATTAGTATGGATATATCTGACTTTACAATAACATAGCATTCAACTAATTCTGAGAGAGATTTTTCACATAAGGATATGACCCATTGTGTGTTTTATGCAAACGAATGCTGATAATCTTCACATAATAATCTGAAAAACTCCTTTCATCGTACCCTGCGAACAGATTTGACATGAGGGAGATGCTCAAAGGAGGGCTATAAACGCTACAGACGGACAAGTATTCTCCAGACCTAGAGCAACTTGTCAGGATTGGTCTTTGTTGTGAGAAATCCTGGCACCCTGAATCCACAGGAAATTGGACGTAACATTAAATGGAATGTACGTCCGGTGTTCCTATCTAATATGTCAACTACTCTATCTTTTTCTCAATTGGAATAGAACTGCACTAAGGAATTGATTCGTTGTATTTACCCACGCAATAAGAATGGCGTTTTTGAACTGAGGAAAAATTTCTAAGTTTGAAAAAGTTTCGAAAACTCTACTCTCCATAGAAATTACGTGAATATGCATAAGAATATTGACCTCAATTTCAATTTATTTGGCACTAAAAAATTATAGATTGAAATGATGCAAAAGATTTTAATTAATTATTAATGAATCGCTGTCAAGTAAATTTATAGAAAACTCTTTCAGGAAATACGATTTGTTGGCACAATGAAATGGATTTGAATGCAACTCAGGTTCGCTATTTATTTAAATTTTGAAATGCATCGTAAAACTGAATTTTTCAACGAAAAATAAAAGTTTCCATTTAATTGAACTGAAAGGAAGTTCATCCGAAATCCGAAAAAACCATTAGATCATCACTTCTCGAATTGAGATCGATAAAGCGCCATCCAATTGAGTTAAAGTCGAGCTGCCTGGGGCAGACACATAATACAATGGCTAGATTCACCTTTTTGAATGAGACCCACGTTTCAAGACGTGAAAAGGTAGAGGCGGCAAAAGGAGTAGCCACTAGATCGTAGCCGAGGACTATAAATTGAATAAATCGGACTAACATTATCAGGTTATCAAATCAGTAGGGCTCCATTGGACTTAGGTTACACAGAATAAAATTATAACAGCGGCTTTTTGCCGCTTGTGAATCCCCGATCGAACTCTTGGGAAATATATATAGAAAGTGACACTATGTCGTTATTTATTTTTCATGGAGACAAATTTTAGAAGATAAAGGTTCTTGGTACGATTGTCTGAAATTTCATGCGAATGTTATCATGAAGTTGTTATTTGTAACGAGCACGTGAAATTCTAGACACTTGGCGAATTAATTATAGGCCTAAATCTGTGTCCGACACGATAGCGTTGCTAGGTGTGCTCTTCAGCTGGATTCATATAAGCGTATTGTTGATTTTTATACTACATAAAGTAAACAAGAAAAATTCTTCAATAATTCAAAAATTATCGAACGAGTTTCTAAGGGAGCTGGTTATATGTATTTCGCGACGAGAATTCAACATCCACAATCTAATAGAAAATTATAGAAATCGTCAAGTCACCTCGACCCAAAATCTGCATACAGCTGTTTCGATCTAATAAGATCTCATCAGTGCAGCTTATTTCACTCGGAATTAATTAACATATTTCTAATTTCTGGCGTATGTGGTTCCAAATCACGCTGACTTAGCATTTTTGAAAACTCTAGACATACCCACCAGAGTACTCTCCATGAATACTCTGTCGATATTCGCTATAGTCAAAATCAAATCATGAAAAATATAAGTGTGTAAGAAAAATTGTTCATTAATTTAAAAAATTATCAAACAACTTTCTAAGACAGCTGATAATATGTATTTCGCGACGATAACTCTACATTCACCATCTCCCTTTCAAAGTTTTTTGAAAATTTTGTTTTTGAATTATTGAAGAATTTTTCTTGTTGTAGTATATTAAATAAGTCATAGTCGACTTGTATATTTTTCATGATTCGGTTTTTATTTATAAATAATGAAAGTGATTCAGTAGGAGTTGAGAATATCGATGATGACGTAAGGTAAGTAAAATTTTTAATTTTAGTAAAATACTCTTTATAAATATAAAGATATCAGCATATCAGCAATTATTATAGATTACGTTTGATTTTAAGTGGAAAGTTTTATAAATTCCACAAATAAGCTTATACCTATTCGTATAATTTAAATTGAGGATCGTAATGAGTAATCAATGGAAACGAATTTTTACCTTTCTTTAATTTCTGTAAATAAAAGAAAGCAGCGATTTTTACATCAATATTTCTGACGAAAACTTAGAGCAATCATTAAAATTTTTTTTGGATCAATTTAACTTGAGAATCAACCATCAAACAGCAAAATCTATAACAATATCTATACAATACCATCATCGAGTAGCAAGATTTGAAGTTATGAATGATAAAATAGAAAATATGATTGAGAAATTTGAGGAACTAGGGAAAAGTATAAATTCAATAGTAGTATTTGAAACTAAGGATGAGAAGAATAATGTAGAAATTCAGAATTCAATTAATAGTGTAATTGATGAAACACAGGTTAAAAAAGAAATTGATACTATATCAATTTCTTATTTGTAATAATAACAAATGAAATAAGTATTCATCAAAATATTAATGTTCAAAAACAGAAATAACTGTTGAATGTGACAAAAATTGTGCAAAAAACTAGTTTTTTTTTAAACACCCCCTATATGCCTAAAATTCAAATTTAAATTTATTTTCTTTCTATAACGTCGTTTTTGAAGTTTTAGGATACAATGGAAGAAAAAAATTATCTAAATCGATTCAGCAGTTCGCGACAAGATTGAATTTGAAGTTAACCCAAATTTTAGTGGTGCGTTAATTTTGATGCGAAGTCTATATATATATATATATATATATATATATATATATATATATATATATATATATTTATATATTTGAATTATTCTTACCTTTATTATATTGTCCTATTTTTGTAGCAATAATAGGCAATTTGAGTTAGTAAACCGACTTTATTAAACAGTTAAGGCTTCGTTACGAAATTCATGACAAATTATTTGTGAGATCGAAAAAGTCACGATACGTTAACGGTTCAATAAAGTCGGTTTTCAAATTTAAATGAATATATATATATATATATATATATATATATATATATATATAAGTATATATGTTTATATTTTTTTTGAATACATTTGATTTTTCAGCAATATATTCAGTGATTAAAATAATATATTATAATGACTATTATCTCAACTTTTATGGCGATATTTCTGACTTTTTGAGATATAATATTTAAACCGGTAGGAATAATTCGACAATGTTTGCATCAATATTTATGTAAATAATATACTATTTTGATAATGTGTGACAATTCTTTATCCACTTCAAATGGATTACCACCGAGACCACCAGTTCATTAACAAAACAGCACATATCTGATATTTTTCAGCAAACTTAGGTATATTTATTCGGAAAGAATATTCTAATTTTTCCTTTACCCGAATATTTCGAATGATTTTCCTATAATCTATTTAAACACAAGAGTTATCGAAGAAAACTGGAACGGAACCTGCAGAATATCTCGACCTCATCTTGGTTATAAATTTTACCTAAATCTGAGCCCCGACTTGAATCTTGAGTGGTGAATAATTTAACAAACCATAATTAACCGCATAATAAGGTGGCTCAGTCGTAACGTAGCAGAAAGCTATAAAAATGAATCAGTAAATCAGCTGAAGGGTGTAAACATTGAACTTGACAAATCCAATATAAATTTAGTAGTCTGCGGGGTGTCTGCAATTCATTAAGAGTAGGAAGCCTCCTCCGTACTTCGGCATCATACAACTCGTAAAATTTATTCCACCCTGACTTATACAGGACAAATTGATTGCGTTTATCAGTTAATTAATTTAACCATCTGAAAAGTTGGAAAATATGTTCCCTACTGTATTTATTCCAGTTTAAATTTTCTTCATTCATTCTAATATTTTTGATTTCAATGATTTTCAGAGTAGACCTTCTGCTTGATTACTTTTCACTCTTCAATTAAGGCTTTTATTGATAATGAATATAAAAAAATAATGGTTCGTATGCAGGACAAAATTTGAAAAGTTTATATGGTTTTGAAGTATTCTATGGAAGAACATAGATAAAATAATATTTTTATTTTTGAACATTTTATCGGTTTTCAGTTTTAAGATGTTCAATCCATTTAAATTTATATAAAGCTAATTCTTAGCAAACCACGTTGTTATTCGTCTTCATATATATTTGAAATAGGTTCTCTTATATTAGAAAATCTTCATTTTCATTCTATTCGAATCAATTTTCTGAAATACTTTGCGCCTTGTCTCATATCTTCTTATTTCGATGTGGAAAAAGGTCCCACTCCACAAATTTCTCAGCGTAGTCTCAAACGCGTTCACATACTACACCTTAATTTGACTACCAACAAAGACAACAGGTGATGAATAAAAAATTGCATTCATCTGATGATTTTTATCAAAAAGGTCTGGGTTATGTTCTCCAAGCTGTCAAAATATTTTCGTACTATCAATTACATATAAAAATAAATTTCTCCCATTACTGATCAATTCTCTGCCCCACTAACCAACTTTTCAATTCTGATTCCACTATTTCTATTAAATTATTGTCTCATACTGCATGAACTGCAGCTCGGTGTATCTGTAGTTTTTTACTAGATGCATGTGGTTGATGTTTTTGCATTGACCACATATACATACGTTTCCGCCTCGAAAATGTCAAGCTTCTGAATAACTCACTGAAAAACTATGGAAAAAAAGGAAAAAGTTACTTCACTTGATCGACTTTCATAGGGCAAGGATTGACAAAATCATAATTCATTTTATATTTCAGTATGAAAATTTGTTTTTGCTGTGAACGGTTTTTTCACTGATCGATAGAAATTATGGAACTTGAAGTTTTATCTCTTCATTCAATAGAATCAATATGTCTATGTAATATTCGTTCCAAACTGAACTCTGCTTATAAAGCAGAAAATAATTCCACTAAAATGTCAGTTCTCGAAAATTATAGCGAATGTTTAAAAAATATTAATTGTTATTTTTTTGAATCCAAGTAGAACACGTGAACATACACCATAGAATAGTTTTATGCTAAGGTTAATCAACACAATGTAGATCTCAAAGCATATAAAAAGGTCAAGGAAAAATTATTTTCAGCAGGCTAAATTTCGACATAGTGCTGAATTCGAACATAAAGTTTTCTCTAGAGGAAAATATTAGATGCCTCCACATATTTCTCGTCTTCCACATTGAATCTGGTGGGAATAATTTCCGAGAATATCTTCTAGGTAGCCTCATTCTTTTTTCGTTTCAAACAATATTTAGTTGAAAGACTGCATTTCTATCTGACATAATGTGACGATGTGAATATAGGTAAACAGAAATGTAATGTTTTGATCTCAAAACAATGTCAATTAATTTTCAACAATTTATTTTGCTACGTCAACTCTGTGAAACCGAGATATTTCAAACCGTTTAGTTCAATTATTTTTTCATCAACGAAAAATACTTCATATTAGGTGCAGAAGTAAAAATTTTGAATGTTTCGAATTGATATGTATTAACCAAAATGGAAATAAAGACACGGCTGACGCTTTGCTAAAATATTTCAATAACACATAAATATGTATGTTTGTGCATTGTTTTAGACTTGACTTGAGCTCATTCTTGTAAAAATTATCAATATATTGCACATTCCGAATTAAGTCCAAGATATACAAATTAATGAATAAAAACTTTTTTGAAGAAAATTAATTATTTTATTTTAAGGTAATGACATTTCTGAAAATGCATATAAGTTCTTTATACCACTTTAATGTGAACACGTATATCTGAGGCACTTCGATATTTCTAAATCTCGAAATTCAATTTTTTTCACTACATTATATACATTTGATAATCTATGACCCGCAATTCATACTAAAGTATAAAAATCACATGATAGCGAATCGTGAAATTTGTAGATTTTCGTACCTTTAACGAGGCTCCACCACTCCTCAGAACGTTAAATCCGGCACTGATCATACAATAATATTACTCTTCAATATCAGCATTTCAATTTCGAAAATAGTTTCATATTAGCACATTTTCGAAAGTTACACTAAGACATTACATAATTCATTGTAGAAAGTGACGTTTTTATAGATTTACCTCAATGTCAAAAAAGTTGAAGATCCCAAATTTAGATTATTGAATCATATGGTTATTTTCCTCAATATTTTCAACAATTTCAGCTCAATATTTCTAACAATTTTCAAAACACTCCCATCTTTATAGTATTCAATATCAAATCATCAACAGTTCTTCGAAATTGATTCATCAAACACCCCTTTACATAAAAGATAGGTTGACAAAAATCTGTTTATGTATGAAGTGAACTTGACACAATTTTCCTAATTAGAAATATTATTTCGACTTCCGTAGGATGTTTCATGAAATTTTGAGGCTCCTTCTGTCTATTGTTCTTGAGCAAACAAAACCTCCCCACTATAATTGCACTCAATATGTCAAGTTCCGTGGCTTCGAATCAACCAGCTTTGAGATATTGACAGTACTATCCATTAGGCAAATTTAGCCTTGTTATTCCGAAATGAATAGCCGAACTATTCAGTATGATATACTGTGCCAATTATAAATCGCTAACATGACATATCCTTCATTCAATTAATCCATATCCTTCTGAAGCGGAAACCATTTGTCTGTCATCCAAGTGAAAGACGTTTATTGTCAATTGGGATGCCCACTGTTGGTGTTTTCATATTGGACTAGGTCAGTTACCAGTTGGTACTGCATTAAGGTAAGAGACATTCGAGCAACTAAAAAGGTTAGTTCTTCACGTTGAATTCCAAACTTTTCGTGATGGCTGAATATCATTTATACACAGGCTTGCCATATTTTCGGTGAGTGAAACCAAGACACATTTATATGGAAAAATTTCCAAAAATCAGTAGTACAATGGTGAATTTCAAGCCTTTTTCTAAGCCTCGTATGTGACTAGATAACGGAAACTGGAACACCAAATTGTTAGTTCTACACACCTTTCGAAAACCTAAAAGAAATTTTTGCTACTTAAAAATATATATATTTCTCCTTACTTCCTCTTCTTCCATTTTACCTCACGGTGTTGAGGATTTGAGTTATTGGTTGGAAGATTGTCTATCCCTTGCAAGGGTTCGGATTTGTGTTACGGTCTGTCCTTTTTCTCGAGCTGATGCATAGATGTTATCTTCCCACTTTCGTCTGGGTCTTCCTCTATCCCTCCTTCCATCACACCTCATTTCGAAGATCTTTTTCGGATAGCGTTCATTACTCATTCGGACCAGGCGTCCATACCATTGTAGTTGTTTTATTTTTATATCTTCTACCAATGGTGCAAGTTCCAAATCATCTCGTATGCTTCTGTTGCGTAGTCTGTCTCTTCTTGTCTTACCCACTACTCGCCTTAGGTATCTCATTTCTGCGGTTGTTATTATGGATTTTTGTTTATCTGTCATTTGTCTCGGATGAGTATATAATTTTAGGGGTATATATTGTTTTGTATGAATGCATTTTTGCTTTTATACTAATTTGTTTTTTCCCTTAAGTGTGTTGTTTATTCTATGTTTTATTTCTTGGTCTATTCTACCCTCCGAGGTATTCGTATGATTGTACTGTTTGGATATGTTTCCCGTTTATCTGTACATCTACTTCTTCTTCGTTATCCTGTTTTGTGACATGCATTACTTTTGTTTTATCTATGTTAATTGACATCACTTTCTTCTAGGTGTTTTTTCCATATGTTTATGTTTTCCTGTAGTTGATTTTTGTTTCTTGCCATAAGTAAGATATCATCGGCGTATATTAGGTCTTGAGTCATTACTGGAGTTAACTTGTGGTATCCTATGTGTGTGTTTCTTATTTCTGTTTTGCATTTTTTGTTTGAATGATTATATTTCTCCTTTCTAATATAATTTTTTCTGGTCTACCATCTAGGAAGAAGTATTAATAAAATAAAATTTGAAATACTTCATGAAATTGTGTTATTGAACAATTACTAAGTTTTATTATTTTTTGTAAAACTATTACTTTTTGTCTAATTACAATAACAATAATCAAAAACTTTTCCGGGACATCGATAAAACCAGGCGGGACACCAGGACAAGAGTAAAATACCGGGACTGTCCGGCCAAACCGGGACGTATGGCAAGCCTAATCATAAAGTAACTCAAAAAAGGTGGGGAAAAAAAATCGTAAATTTTTCAAATATTGTAATTGTTGGCATCTACGATCTTTTATTCAATCAAATTTTTAAGACTGGCGCATTCACTATTTTACATCACGACCTAATAATATTTTTCCAAAGGTTCATTCCATTGTTTTGTTTTCGTAGTTCCTTTCATAATTTATTCCCGATGCAGATCACCCTCGAAAAGAAAGTCAATGCTCTGATATCCTTTAGAATAGAATGTATAGTATCTCAGAATGTCGACTCAGGGTTTAAGGATCATCTGTCTCGAGAGCATTTTTACTGTATTGCTAATGAACTCGAGATTCAAAGTTTTCAAGATTATTTCCCCGTGTAACATATTCCAGAACTCATTTATTCTGAAGAAAAGGAATTCTTTTATTTCACTTTACGGAGTATAGATCTCATAATCGATAATATATGGTATTATATTTGTCTGAGCAAAGACTGATGACTACGTCCAAAAAAGACGAGGTAGGTTCAATTATCCGAAAAAAACAAAGAAGTCAACGATTAATACGTTGGAGAATAAAAATGGAAGTGAACTTCTGTGTCCATCAATTAGCACCGCCCAGTCGTCCTAATTGCCTATTTTCAATATAATAGATAGAGCTAAATCACACCAAGAAAACCAATCGACAATGAAATTGTTATATCATCGTGATGCTCGATTTTTCGAAACGAAAATGATCTGAGGCCACAAATACGTCATAAACCTCGTTTCAGAATTGACCAATCACCGCCTGTTGTGGTTTCTATGAATACATAACTACAATTGATGTCATGTATTTTCCATTACCTATCTATAATCTCGTAAGTACATGTGGCAACACTATGATGGATTTAGGTTAGAGTGGCTAGTGTTAATAAAGGTCTCTCGATTGAATAAATACTGGTCGATTTTCAACTTCCAGTTCTTCTAAAGGAATAAAATTGTTTCACATATTTCAACCAACTCATCTCGGACAGGAAGTGATCTTTTAGTCAGTATTAATTGAATTTTATTACTTGTCATTCTTTTTTTCTCAAGAATATTGTAGAACACACAGTTCTTATTATTTGAAAAAAATATGATAGAGTAGTGCAATAATAATATTTTCTTGGGTTCTCCATTGGTTCCAGTAGGTTAGATATTATTACATACTATATTTATTTAAATATTCAATTCTATATTCAAACATTTCGACCACTTTATGACCTTCTTCAGTGTTCTGAGGAAAGGATTTACGTTGTTTCATTACTTCGTATTTACTTCGTTATTGTTTCGTTATACACTGTATATATTCTATATAACAAAACAGTAACGAAATAAGTACGAATTTATGAACCAACGTGAATCATTTCCTTAGAATACTGAAGAAGAATATAATGTGGTCGAAACATTTGTAAATGGAATGGAATGTATGAATAAATATAGTAGGTACGTAATAACTTTCTAACATGCTGAAACCAATAAAAAACCCAAGAAAATATCACTCTTAAAATATAACTTTGAAATGTTCGAGAATATTGAAAATAATGTTTGACATAATTATCGAAAAACATCTTTGTGAATAAAGTTTATTTAGTTGAGAAACCTAATATGTCTGAAGCTTAAAATTGAGATATAATCTAAAAAAAACAACAGTCTACCGGCTGTGGTCTATACATTTGAGAAACAGTCTATGACAGGAGTCGGTAACCTTTCGAGAGTTAAGAGCCAATTTTTTTTCCGATGTGAAAAATAATTTCCTCAAAAAGCTAGATATAAGTACATATATTCATGTGTAGGTAATATGTATTGAAGAAAAATAATATAAACGTTATTTGGTGTAAAAAAATATTTATTTCATTGATATTTTGTTAGTTTTTCAATATGTACAATTAAACTATTCAAGAGCCACAATTATGATTCTACTGAGCCGCAGGTTGCCAACCCCTGGTCTAGGCACAGACGGTACCAGGTTCGAACCCCAGGAAATATATGAATGTTGTAAATGTCCATGGCTTTTCAGAGGTTATAATTTTGAAATTTTACTAGGTAATGTAGGTACTAGCCCATAAGCCGTTCGGAAGCGGCGTTATACTGTAGGCCCCTAGTGAGTTATAAGAAAAATAACAGTTTTTCTACTTCAGCTTTTAAACTTTTCATAAATTGAACAAAATTTATCGCATGTGGTATAAGATATTTTTAATCAATATGAGTAAAGCGCTGAAACTAATGCTAGATCGATTACTACATGTAAGTTGATATGGAACAAAGAGGAAACAGATGACAATGAAATCCTCTAAAGAAAGCATTATCCGATATTTTTCAATTTAGAAGATTGAGAATATAGTGGTAATTGTTACATATGGTTGATTTTCCACAATAGCTGTTGAGCAAGTTCTGCTATAAAACGAAACAGCGTACATTGTTTGCAGTGTGAGGTTTCAGGGTTGGTTTAGAAACCAATTTTCTTGCAAACGTTTGTTCTGAACGTAAACTGCACTACTATATAAAAACTGAAGGGTATAATTGATATACGAAAATTGATATTTACAAAAATTCAATATTTGCTTAGTAGAATGAACAAATATCAGTCCATTTTCCTATTTTCGTTCATTTGAATTCATTTCAACTGCAACAGCTTGTGGCAGATGAAAATATAGTTCTTAAGATTATAATTGCTGATTTCAATCTATAAACTATACGAAACTGAAGTGTATTTTCAGTTCCATATAAGATTTTAAATAATTCCTAGTAGCTGAAGATTGGCGTGATTGATTTTGAGAGATGTGTTGTAGTCATGCTATATTGATAAAGAATAATGTGATTAGTAAATGATAGGTTAGAAAATAGTGAGAGAATAATAAAAAAAGATGAAAAAAGAAGGAGAAGATGTAAAATATAAAATTATAAAATTAATATACAACTGTAGACATTTTATACTTGAGAACGGTTAAATAAACCCAACTATCCGAAACTTATATTAAATTTGTAATTTTATATTTTATATTTTCTCCTTTTCTTTGCATCTTTTCACTATTCTTTTACTCATTATTTACTAATCTCATTTCACTCTTTTTCAAATAATGCCATTCAATTCTACTAATTTATTGAATTCAGTTTTTTCAACTACATTCTTTTTCTGAACTTATCATTTATTTACTAATCAAAATTCTTCAATTTTCCACAAATAAAGTGTAGATAAAATGATAAATTATGTCTGTTGTCAATGATAAAATTTTTCTCATTAATTAATTATTCCATTAAACACAAACTTTCTTGTGGATCAGTTATATTTTGACAATGTGGAATTCAAGAAGTCGTTACGAACGTAATGTGTTTCTGTAAGATGTTTCTGCATTCGCAATAAATAAAATAATAAATATGAAATCGTTTTTATAATTGTGTGATTATAGCAGCCATTTCATGTAGATAACACAACACAATACTAGTATTGCAAAAGCCCCATCAGAAGCATGGTACAATATGAAGTTTATTTCAGTTTCAAGTTACTCCACTTTATATTAAACGAGAAAACTCCGTCTCTGGATTCGCGTAATGGTAAAGACCGCAAATTAACAGAAGGTTAACAGTAAATAGTATCATGGGGTATACTTCTTTATTATGTGCAGGATGTTAAGGGTTGTATTACTGAACGTTAAGTGTTTGGACTTTCGCTCTTTGTTTTAGCAAATCGACCTGAATTAGTCTATTATTCTGCGCGTAATTCACTATTCGAGATTCCCTCCTTCTAGATAGGAGATCGGCTCTAGGAAAATTATCAGGTGCTACAAGGAAGGCTGTGAATGCGTTCAAATAGTAGAGAATGAATTAAGTGTGAGTAAAAGTTCATTTTAGATAGTTGAGCTCGAGAATTTTTACTTCATAAATCAATCATCAAAAAATTTACTACTAAATTACAGTTTATTCCGCTCATTATCCTCAGATTCATATCGAAAAGTTTCTTCTGACATCTGAAAAAAAATCTGTATTATAAGACTATGTAACATATCAATTCATTATGAAAGAAAACCATCTTCAGTGATATGAATTGAATACTGCACTAAAATTATATCAATTGTATACTGATTGATTGGCAGCAATTACTTAGATTGGTTCAAAAAAAATAGTATATTGTTATACTAGTATAGATTACTAGTTTCTCTTGTGCTTGAATTATCTCATTTGATAAAATAAATACAAAAATTATTTAGAATATAATTTATTCTGTGAACTTTTATTTTTGACAAATATGTTATAATGAAATAATATGAAATTTCATATTTTCTTGGTATGTTAAAAACGTAGTATGTGTTGTTAACTGAAAGAATGTCACTTTGTTTTACGACTTTGTGACGCAAAATTCCACTTTATATTAAGTAAAAGAAAAAAATTATTTTTTTCTGATCTAAGGAATACATACAATGAAAAAAGTTTCACTCTATGTTTAATATCAATAGTACCTACAATACTCTATTAACTTAATCACAAAAAATCAATATCTTGATAATCAGATTTTCTCCGTTGAAAATATATTTTGAATTTTTACAGGAATGGTGCTATTTGAAAATATCCGAATAAAAAAAAAATTTTCTTGATTGAAATAACTCATCGACGAAGTAGATTAGTTATATAGGGTAATGTCACCTGTTATTGACAGTTTAAGCTTATTGTATTGGTTTTTGCTCCCTAATTTCATTACTATTCATTAATTCTTTTCGAAAAAAACAGCTTTGATTACCTAGGCAATGTAACTTTACTATCCGCACTAAAAGCTAACGATATTTTCTTGCCCTGCATTCTAAAAAAAATTTTTTTTTTTATATATATCCTAGTAATTGACATGAAATAACCAATTATTGACCGAAGTTGCTCCAATAATTGACAATCAATGAAAGATCGATAATATCTGTAATTTATTTATTAAAACCTATTATAACCTGCAAAAGAAATCGAGAAGGACATTTCGCCTCTCCTTCCTAGCTTTGAATCTGAAATAACTATCAAATTCTGGAGCATGACATCTCCAACATCATCTGCTATTGGCCAAACAAAAACCTCATCTTGCTTTCGTCTCCTTCTTACAAATTTGACGGTTGCATCACCATTTTCAATTGATTTTATTTGTCCAACACAATGTTTCTTATTTTGTTTTGAGGAAATTATTTCGCAAAGAGCCACTTCTGGTAAGCTGTTCTCATCCTCATATTCCTTTTCCACTTCTTCGTTCCTATATTGTTTCATAAATTCATCATAATCATCATTGTCGCTTTCTATTAAAGACATATTATCAATCAAATCATGAAAAACATACTAGTCGACCATGGTCAATTTCATACATTACATAAAGTGAACAAGGAAAATTCTTTAATAATTTAAAAAAATTATCAAACAACTTTCCAAGGAAGCTGGTTATACGTATTCAGCAACGCAAAATCTGCATTCACAATCGAACGGTGAACTATAGAAATTGTCAAGTCACCCCGACTCAAAATCTGCATACAGCTGTTTCGATCTTATTAGATCTCATCAGTGCAGCTTATTTGACTCGGAGTGAATTAACAAATCTCTAATTGTTCCCCAATACAAATCGTGGTCAGTAACACTGGTCGGATAACAATCCAGAGCGCCATCCCACCAAAGAATTTCTATAGTTCACCGTTCGATTGTGAATGCAGATTTTGCGTTGCTGAATACGTATAACCAGCTTCCTTGGAAAGTTGTTTGATAATTTTTTTAAATTATTAAAGAATTTTCCTTGTTCACATATTATCATCTGAATTACTAGAAGATTCGGGAGTCTCTGGTCGAACTTTCTTCTTTGGTTTCGATATTTTTTGTTGGTTCTTTAATTCTCGCTGTATCTTTCTTTCTTGAAGTTGTTTTTCTTTGTTCTCTTTTTCATTCTTTTTCTTTTCAAAATATTTTTGCCATAACTTGGAAGTAACGATAGAGGGGATTTTTGAATGATTTCTTTTTCGATTTTTTGGAGAGGTTGATGATCACTGAAAATTAGGAGACCAGTTATCCACATTATTTTGACCGATGATTGACACTTAGTGTCAATCACTAGATTCAGCGAAATCTGGGGAACTAATAATTGCCATGATATTTTTCTAGTTTAAGTAAACATATTATGAGAAAACTAACAATTTCAATGCGTTCAGCTATAAAAATTGTATAGAAACGTGACATAACATATTTTAAATAACTTACACTGAAGCAGATGTTAATTGATTAAATTAAAAGTATTCCTTAAGAAAATCACAAGAAAAAACACTGAAAAGTTATAAAGACGTTAAATAACGCAATCAAAATGGTCTAGCTACAACAATGCATCACAGAGTAGTGCGTTGGTTGCTAGCCAGCGAATTCTAGCGAAAGGCGTGGCGTGTTAATTACACATTTCAATTTCAACTTATGGCGCCAAATATGGATAATTGTCAATTATTGGGTCAGTGTCAATCAATGGGGTCACTACCCTAGGTTGTTATAACTTGCAAATTGTCCAATTTCTCAAACGAAATAAGCTTTCATATGGAGTAATTCAGAATTTACAGTATTCCTTCATACTTGAAAATATAGTGCATATCCCTTCTTCATCTAATGGAAGCGGCTGTAAAACTGTTACAGTGTCACATCATCGCTAAATTAAATGAAATGCACAGTGATTCGGTAATTGGGGTCCGTTCGAAAGAAATTAGTTAATTCGGAAAACCTCCGGCACATATAAATCTCACGAATTTTTATCTCGGTTTGAATCAACGCTCGGAAAGGCGACCCCAAGTTTAAGAGTTACTGTACTGGAGTCATTATTTAAACTGAGCAATAACATTCCTCTTACAACCATTACCCGAAGAACATTCCGAATGATGAAGCGCTCCACTTTAATTGTTTCTGGGACTATTCAGATGTTATTCGCATTGTTGATAAAATTTTATGCAAATTTTATGCATACACTGTTACAAACAAATCAGAAAAACTTGATTGAATGTACTATGTAGCATTTTCCGCTCGAAACCGGAAAATCAGTATTAATTCTCCTGTAGAATTTGTTTATTTTGACAGTTGGTGAGATATATCTAATTAGTACGGTTATCAGCTGCGCTTCCGTGTGCGAAATTTTTCTCATGGATTTTTTTTGCATATGCTCATAAGGAGTGGGTCCCTTTAACATAATCCATCGGGTGCCAGTGGGTTCTATCGGTAGTTTTTTGTTTAAACAAGTTTTTTTGAACAAATTCAAACAAATTATTTTTTGCGTCTGAAAACATATTTTTGAGGTTTTTTGGATCATTTTGAACAAAAAAGGTCTCTTGTGATTTTTCTCTTAAATTGATAATTTTCGAGATAGTTGCGTTTGAAATTTGAAAAATCGCG
The DNA here is from genome assembly GCA_030704885.1 of Cynegetis impunctata. NCBI lineage: Eukaryota > Metazoa > Arthropoda > Insecta > Coleoptera > Coccinellidae > Cynegetis > Cynegetis impunctata. The sequence goes on from JARQZK010004343.1 coordinate 439,910, forward strand.
ATTTTTGCGATTTTCAAGGTCGGAAAACAAGGAGAAAAAATCTTAATTTGGAGGGTGCCAACGTCCTTAGATGAAGTTTGGACATTGTTCAACAAAACACTGATGCATATTCGGTCATATTTTAATTATCAAGCCTTGTTTATTCATTGTTAAATATAGGTGCGCTCGACCTTTTTCTAACGCTTCCGTATGCAGCTTGCCGCGGCATCTCTATGTATATATATATAACGCGCTCGCTCTGTATACGTGCCCCAACACCTACACTTGTTGTAATTAAATTTCAATATAATCTATGGATATTTTTCCGTCTGATAATAGCATATTTACAGATTGAAGATTATGAATAGTGCGCTTTATATAGAAAAAAATACTCTTGTTGTGTTAAGTTGAAACAAAAATGGAAATCCTTATTTTTTTTGAATATTGATTTATTATGCATGAGACTTTTGTAATGATAATTTTCATTAATATTATTTCAATAAACACAAATAAAATATATCTACTTTTTTTTCATTGAACAACACGCGTTATATTGTTATATTCATATATTATCAAAAAAAGTTTTGAATTTATTGTTACATAGTAAAAAAATATATGAATATTAAATATAATTGAGTGTATACTTTGATTTTGCGTATCTGAGGGTATCTTTTTTCTATATAAAGCGCACTATTCATAATCTTCAATCTGTAAATATGCTATTATCAGACGGAGAAATATCAATAAATTATATTGAAATTTAATTACAAGTGTACGTGTTGGGTACACGTATACAGAGCGAGCACGTTATATATATATATATATATATATATATATATATATATATATATATATATATATATATATATATACATACATAGAGAGAGCGATGCCGCGGCGCGCTGCATACGGAAGCGTTAGAAAAAGGTCGAGCGCACCTATATTTAACAATTAATAAACAAGGCTTGATAATTGAAATATGGCCAAATACGCATCGGGGTTTTGTTGAATAATGTCCAAACTTCATCTTAGGATGTTGGCACCCTTCAAATTGAAATTTTTTCTCCTTGTTTCACGACCTTGAATATCGCAAAAATCGCGAAATTTTCCAAATTTCAAACGCAAATATCTCGAAAACTATCAACTTTAGAGAAAAATCACAAGAAAACTTTTTTGTTCGAAATAATCCAAAAAACCTTAAAAATGTATTTTCAGACGTAAACAATAATTTGTTTGAATTTGTTTAAAAAAAACTGTTCAAACAAAAAACTATCGATAGAACCCTCTGGCACCCGATGGATTATGTTAAAGGGACCCACTCCTTATAAGAATATGCAAAAAAATTTCATGAGAAAAATTCCGCACACGGGAGCGCAGCTGATAACCGTACTAAATGTGAAATCACTTGCATTGGATATATTAGTCGGATTCATTTCTAGTTGTTCGTTTTCTAGTTTAGTTTCAGAGTTTCATATAATTGAAACATATCCCAGAGATCTTCTATCTTGTGGCTTGAACGATAAAAGATGTACTGGGATGAACATTTTTTTAACATCTAATGAATAGCTTAGTTTCTGTTTTGGCGAAGCATTTTACCAAGTGCCAAATAGAATTGAGGTTGATTGTTTACCGTAACAAGTCAAAATACGCTTGCAGTTGATTCATCTGATAGCCTTATCAGAATTTCAGCTTTTCCTTAGACTGTAATTCTCTCATATTGTAATGAACTCAGAGTTTGTTGCTCCAGTACAATATTCTATGTTTGTCTTATTGAGGAAGATGATTTGGTTCGACATATCAACTACCTACTCAAAAGCTTTTCTTCATAATCAGATTGATTATTTCTTCAATCTAGTGTTAGGGAAAACAAATGGAGTCTTGAGGTACACTATTATTTTTGAAGAATGTGATTATGAAATTTGCATTAATTACAAAATCGATTGTGAATGAAAATTCATGTCAAGCTTCACCGTATATCAGAGACAAAATAAAGCTCTGTATCATTCTCTGTTGTGGCTATTTCGAGGTGAGCACTTCTTATTCTACCTTTTACTTATTTGTTCAGAAAGATTATTATCAGAGCTTAAGAATTCCTGAAATATCTTGATGTTTTGCATTGAATAATGATCGAAATTTCGAATGTGAGTTAAATTTGATTTATTTCGTGAAAATTTTAATGAAACTGTAAGAAGGTTGACAACTTCTTCATAATGAATGAAACGTTTTCTTGATTGATTTCCAAGTTCTCAATATCAATGAGGATTATTATCAAGACTTTTCAGTTCTCATTTTTGAACTTTCAGTTCATCCGTTTTTGTTACTTCCTTTTACACTATCTTTCAGTTGTTTTATTTATTTTATTTTATTTATTTCCGCTTCGACATCTAGGTCATTAGCGGTGTCAGTTCGTTTAGATGTACATAATATTGTTTGTGTTACATGATTTGGTTATCGTAAAATTTATATTTAATTTGAATTTTGAAATTGATTTCTTTAATGAAAGATAATATATTGATGCAAGACTGAGAACTGATGTTGAGGGCTTCCTCCATTTTGTTGCTTACGTTGTGTAGTCTTCTTTGGATTTCGAATAGTTGACATTCTAGGATGATATGAGGTATGGTGAGTTGTGCGTTACATGCTTGGCACCATGGAGGAGGATCTTTATTTAGTAGGTATTGCTGCGTTCCTCTTGTGTGACCGATGTCTTCTCAGACTTACAAGGTATTGTCGTATTTGTGTGAATGGCGGATTTGTATTTATCGAAGGGTCTTGTAGTTCTTTGTAGATCTTTGTAGTTGCCAGGTTGTTTTCCATTTGTTTTTTATTTTATTTTTGCAGAGGTTACTTAGATCATAGTTTGTCATTGCTTCTATATAACGACCATCTGTGATAGCTAACTTTGCAGCTGCATCCACCTTCTCATTGCCCTCAATGCCACAACGGAAGGGAATCCACATCAAGGTCAGGGATTTTTTGGTGTTCAGGATAGCGTTGATAAGGTCAGCGATGTTATTAACAATAGTATTTTCGCTGTGAGGTTTCTGGATGGCTTCAATTGAACTGAGAGGGTCAGAGCATATGATGGTTTGAGATGTTTCATGTTCAGCTATAAGCTCTTAAGCTTTTTGGATTGCTACTAACCCAGCTGTGAAAATGCTACAATCTGCAGGGAGTTTGAACTTTCTCACTGCATTCACTGAGAGAAGCGCACATCCTGTTCCTTCGGAAGACTTTGAGGCATCTGTGAAGACAATATCTTTGTTCTGGTAGTTGGATATGAGGTTTATAAAATGTTTTTTAATAATTTCAGGATGAGTTTCATTTTTTTAAAGGTTTTTAGAGAAGTGTCGATGATTGGTCTCTTCATAGTCCACGGTGGGGAAATAGTTTTCCTGTAGGGAATGCTCTTGGGGAAAGTAGTTTCCAATATTTCGTGGCTGAGTAGATGATATAGTGGTGGCCTCAGGTTTGGTTGGTTTACTTAAGTTTGACTGTACCTTGAGTTGTAGAGTTCAGGTGGGTTTGGATTGTTCATGTCAGCGGATATTCGAGCGGCATATGTTGACTGTAGCATCTGTCTTCTGAATTTCAGGGGTAGTTCGCCGGCTTCTCTGCACAAGCTGTCCGATGGGCTGGTTATGTATGCACCTGTTGCTAATCTTTTTGTTTTGTATAGTATCTAGTTTTGCTAATAAGGTTTTACTGGCAGTTGCATATATTATTGATCCGTAGTCTAGTTTTGATCGTATGAGTGCTCGGTAAATTGTCAACAGCGTCTTTTCATCTGCGCCCCAGTGGTTATTTGCCAGTACTTTCATTATATTCAGCCGTCTTATGCAATCAGATTTCAACTGTTTTATATTTTCATGCCACGTGAGTTTGCTATCGAAGGTAACTCCAAGGAAGGTATGATGCATCACAGTTTGCAGTGGTATGACTTTCAATTGTCATTTTCTGTTTATTTTGACATAATTAAATTATTAATTGATGAGGCCGAAAATTTATGTTAATAATAAAACGATATTATTATAATTTGATATGAATCCAACCTCAAATAAAATGAAAACGGAAATTAAACAAATAGGTCTTTTCATCCCGTCAGTTCTCCATCTCCGTTTCAGTTTTTCTATAAATTTTTTCTTTTTCCACCCAGGATGTACCTACTGACAAATAGACTGAAACGGAGGCGGAAATGATAGCAGAAAAGATGATGTAAAAATCCTATTATATAATTGATGAAGTTTGCGAAATGTTGACGTTAAAATTGAAATACTTCAGAAATCCGAGCAGAACCTGAAATATAAAATAAAGTAATTGAAAATATAGAAAAAAAAACAATATAAAAGATAATAAAGGAGGTTCCAAAATTGATCCTCTTGAATAAATAATGACATATCGAAAAACATAATGCAAATAACGGTAGCAGAACGCAGAGAAATATTTAGATATTATAGAACCAAAAGTGACCATTCGAAGTCTTCGTTAGTATTCACTCTGTTTATTATAATAGCTATGAAAGATAGGTTATGTCAGGAAATGAATTATTGTAATATTCTTTTAATACTTTTCTACGTTGTGTTTTTTGGACTAATACTCCTCCCTTTAAGTATACTTCTTGAAATCAGTATTTTTCATACTATTAATAAATTTGAAAATTGAGAAGTAGTTGTAAATTTCACTTATTGAATTGAATTGAACAGAAACTCTTCTATTTTATTCAGGGCATTCCTCATAGAGATAGTCGTCCTCAAAGAGAATATTTATTTCACATGAGAGTATTTGTTTCTATTTAATACATTCTCTTCTTCAAAATTGTCAATCAATCAAATTGATGAAAAAAGAGAATTAGAATCAATGGAAATCCTCCCCAACGACAACGATAGACGGGAGAATTATTTAATTCTCTCCAATTCTTTTTCAGTATTTAATATTCGAAACACGTCCAACAGTTTTTGAAGTTGGATTAAAATGAAATCGTTGCTTCATTCCACTTCCTGGTGCCCCATTTAATTAGGAAATATTTCCATTTTTACTCAGGAGTATAATTTTTTGTATCTTTGGAGTAATGAAACAGCATTTTGAATTAAAATGAAATGAAGATGGAGTTGATGTTGGGGAGAAACGGAAGGACAAATACCAAGGTAGCTAATGGAATATTGGGAAAATATTAATTAAAAATGGACAGCTTATTCATTCTTTGGGAGTTGGGGTCAAATTATTCATTTGACGTAGAATTCTTATGCCACATTCCACGTATTTTTTTTACGATTCATTCTTGTTACATTTATTGGAGTTTACACCTCAATTTTTTTCATATTCAGTAAAATCGAGCGTTAACTAAAAGTGAAATGTTACGTTCCTTTGCGCAACGTACTATGCGCACTTTCACTTCGAGATTATTAGTATACCGCCGCATATATTAGGGTATACCGGCAACACTTGATGCGTGTCTATTTATCTAGTGATACTTATATTTGTGCACAATAAACGAAAATTATTGAGTGATTGAAGTTAATTAAATATTGAAAGATATAAAAAACACTGATTTGAATGAAAATGAATAGCGAAGAAGAAGAATCTGTAGAACATGTGGATGCGGTTTATTTTTTATTATTAATATTATTAATCGAACTAACCAACTGTCTGTTATTTAATGTATGTATGTATGATTAATTGCATATATCCTTCTTATTTTATATTATGTTATTATAATTATTGTTGGAGTTTACGCCTCATATATTAGGGTTTACCTCGCAACAAATGATGCATGTATAGGTATATATGATACAACACATACAACACCAACCTAACCGTCAATTTGTGTCTAGATTTTAGAGTGTAGTTAGTTTATTTATTTATATGTACTATTAAGTGAGTGAAGTTAATAAAATATGGAAAGATTAAAAAAAACCTGACTCACGACTGGAATAAACTCCAGTCGTGCGCCGGAGCTGACACAATTTTTTTATTTCCATTTCGGTAGTGAGATTTTCTCGTGTTCATCTCCATTTTGCAATATTCGATAATGATTTTCCGTATAATTTCCTTCATAGTTATCACAGTTTGATCAATTTGAAAATCCCAGCTTCAACCAAACATATTTATGAGTCTCCAAATTTTGAATGTTCTGTAATGAATCTGTACAGTGTGTCCAATTTTCGATACTTTTGAATGGTATCTCCGTTATTTTTTAAGAGGGTTGCGGTTTTCGCCACACTTTGCTTCTTTTTCGTGAAACTGAAGATGCCGTCAACATAATTTTAATAGCCCTTTCAGTTTTTAAGATACAGGGCATTTTTGCAGATGTTGCATTTTGGGATCCCCGTCGTATCGCCGTTATCCTTCATCTTATCAAAAAAGTAATACAAGATTCTTATAGATTTTTTCCGTAGAATGCAGTGGTGTAGATAATTTTTGTTACATATTTACTATTCTCGAGTTATAAAGCAAACTTATGTTTTTTTAAATGGAATACCCTGTATATTTATAGACTATAAAATTTGTCTTTTTATTACCTTTTCAAAAATATATGATAGTATAAACTTTTTCTCAGAAACGCGCAAATAAATGACAATTTTCTAAATTCAAATGCATAAATCAATTGAAGGCCATGGATAACAACAATGCACAAGCGAAAGTTACATATTACTAACGAAGAACTGGATACCCTGTATATAGTTATCTTTTACGTAAAAAATACCTATAGATCTTTTTTCTATTAGTAAGTTTGTGTCAACAGTTTTGTAGCGTAAAGTAACAATATTACAAACACAAATAAATAACATTATTAAAAAAAAAAAATTGAAGGTGATTTTCAAATTGTCGACCATTTTTTCTGATGCAAAATTGACACATCTTTGTACTTCTTTGAATAGCGTTTAACAGAACCTTTGTTCTAATTCGCAGATTTCGAAAGGCTAAATGAATTGCCTCTCGAAGTTCTGCAATGCTGTCAGTTTTTGGCACATCCATTTCTTTCTCAATTTTTCTATAAGGACAAAGGTGTTGCTTCTAGATATCCTAAAGTATCTATCTCTTTTCTTTCCCTATTCTCTTTGTTGTATATTTAAGTACGCGGGTGAACTGAATTTGCTCTTAAACGAGCAAATATCTCAAAAAACGGTTGCCTCCTTTCTGGATATCTAACAAGAAAAAAATTAAAATGATAATAGAGATTTTCATAGCCATTATAGCTTACTTATCTTAGGAAATATAATTCCGAAGCTTCTTCAGAATTTTCATCACTCTGTATAAAACATACCAGCGTATCATATTTTTCATAATTTCCATACTCTGCATTATAAGAAAACATTGATTAATATGAATGAAATAATTATACCAAAAGAACGAAAATAAACACCTTCATAAACCAAAAGTCGATCCAAAAACCGATGATATTGGTTTGACATTTATTTTTGTTTCTTGTCGTGAACAATATCCATGACCTAATATTAAATTATGCATTTAATTTCAGAAAATTATCACTTATTTGCCTTGTTTCTGAGAAAAAGTTTATACTATTATATATAATAGTAAAATGTCAAAAAAGACAAACGTTATAGTCTATAAATATACAGGGTATTCCATTTAAAAAACATAAGTTTGCTTTATAACTCAAAAATAGTAAATATGTAACAAAAATTATCTACACCACTGCATTCTACGGAAAAAAATCTATAAGAATGTTGTATTACCTTTTCGATAAGATGAAGGATAACGGCGATCCCAAAATGCAACATTTTCAAAATGCCCTGTATCTCAAAAACTAAAAGGGCTATTAAAATTCAGTTGACGGTATCTTCAGTTTTATTAAGTAGTAACACAGTGTCGCGAAAACCGCAACCCTATATCTTCAAAAATAACGGAGATACCATTCAAAAGTATCGAAAATTGGACACACTGTACATTGACTAGGTCACATCCGCATAAAACTAGGTACACCAACTCATGTTGATAGGTCGTTGTTGAAAGTTTTAGGAACAATCGCCATGGGGACCCCAATGCAGACAAGCAACAAAGAAGCGTAGTAATTAAATTGAAATAATGAGAAATCCAGAAGTGAGCAGTAACAATTTATGTTCTCGAGTCAAGTCCGAAACTGCGTGGTTTGCAACACCAGCAAGCAACGTCGCCGGAAACGAAATGGATGTTTGCTTACTTCCTACGTTATCCTCGGTCTTTAGAGTTCCTTCTAAACCGTGTATGAAGTATTTATACTCATACTGGCTTGAGATAATCTTTGGGTGTAGGTGAGTATGGCATTAAGATTTGTAATTGATATATGTTCATTAAAATGATTTAATCAACGTGTTTCTTGGTACTTGAGTACGCAGTGGCGGATTTCTAAATAGGCTGTAGACTACGGCGGCGAATTTTTGTTAGCGAAAAATTTTTAAAATATACAAATTTTTCAAAACAAAATTTTTTTCGCGGTAGTGAGAGCCGCCTGCCTCTATGAACAGAGTATGTAGATTAAATCAATTAAATTCCCAAAATTTCTTATCCCAATAGCGGGCGTGCTGTAGGACCATAGCGGCGGCGTGCTGTACAATGTTTTTTAATCAAATAAACAAGCAGTACTTGTGCAATTTAACTTAAAAAAATTAGTGTGAAATTCTAATATCATATATGAATATAATTTTTTTAAATTGTCGATCGATCAATCTCAGAACTAAGCGGTCGAGAATGTGCGTACGACAGTCTACATCTTTTTTAAATTTCGCGAACTTTCTGATCGGGAAATGAAAAATGAAGCATTTAAATTATGTGAAGGTTATTCACGAGAAGTTTCAGATGGTCTAGTTGAAGAGATTTTGTACATCAAAGAGTATTTGGCATTAAATTATAAAAAACATGTAAATATCAGCAATATGTGCAATTGGATTATGGATCAAAATCTACTTGATATGTTTCCTAATATTGATATTATTTAAGAATATACAAACCAATGGTTGTCAAAAATTTTTCGAAACGTTTGTTCTCATGTTTAAAATGAATTAAAACATATTTACGCTCAACGATGTCCGATAGCAGATTATGCGATTCAGCAGTTATATCAATTGAATCTGATAGGTATTGCAAATTCGATATCATTTGATGATATAATTAAAATTTTTGTGAACAATAGATTGAGAAAAAAAATGTAATATAAGCCAAAGAAAAAAATGCTTTTTATATTTAGTTGAATATTTATAAAATATATTTTTACTACATTTTATTTGATTTCAATAAACGGTTGTATCCTTTTCTTATATTGTATTTTAGATATCAATTATTTTTGCCAGATTTGCACGTTTTTCATTTAAAGCTCAATTTTAAGGTACTTGTTAATAACGTGACCTTGAAATTTCGAAAAAAATTCGCTCGCCGTTTCTGGTTACTGCGCTCGCATTTAATAATTTTTTAAAATATATAAGACGTCATTATAAATTAGCCGTTACGCGGCCAATTTGTGAATCCATTTAAAAATTGATTTTGATCTGCGGTATTATATAGGCATGATTATTTATGACTTCTTTGAGCCATAAGGTAGTATTTCGCTAAGAATGGTTTCAGAGTTAATAAAATCACGTTCAAGTTTTTTTGCATGTGACTTCGTTCAATAACATTAAATAATTGATTAAACGATGTGCTGGCATGACCATGAATAACTTCTTTTGTTAGATTGACTCTAATAACGGAAATATCTAAAACTGCTACTGGCTACCTGAAACAGTTGAAGTTTCTGGATATCCAAAATTAAGGGAATAAAGAAGTTACTAATGTGGATTCGAAAATCGAAATTTGTATCTGCGTAACCAATGTTATGTTCAATTTCCAAAATTATCATAATTAAATAACCACAACGGTGGCGTCATCAGATAAAATCAACTAATTTCATTTGAATCGCATCATATATGCAATTTTGATTTTATTGGACACATTCTCCTCATTTTCATATTTGAGTAAAACTCAATCATGTAGCAGTAATTAATTTTACTACTCATTCATTGAAATAATTATAATTTAATGAGTTTAAATCAATAAGTTTGGTAGTAATCGATAATGTTTAAAAGTAAGCAATTTTGCACTTATGTAGCTTTCATGTGGCTCCGTAGTTCAGTGGTCAGTGCGTTGGTCTACTGAACAGAAGATCGGTAGATCGAATCCCGGCCGAAGCAACGAATTAATGCGGAGCCACCTCTCGGAAGACAATTGCAAACCACCGAGAAGTATTCTGCCTTGTGAAGCCTCTCTATAAAGACGTTCGGAACCGACGTAAAACTGTAGGTCCCTTCTATTCGTGTATCACTGTATTACGCATAACACGAATAGTTGTAGAGAGGTCGCCTACGCCCGAAACCGGGTACTAAAGTATTCAGTAACAACATTTCGAAGAAGGAAAAATTATTGCTATATTTCCAACTTGAAGAGTCTTAACACTTAATCAATGTCAAACAGTATTCACACCAAAGCAATTGTTACTGTTTTATAAGGCTCAAGTTCGTCTTGAATTTAATTCGTTTTTATACACGCGGTGATCATGTTCCGTTCTTCGTTGATTCTGGAACTACTTCGGAATACGCGATGCATTTCTTGTTAGGGCCAACAAGCATAACTTTCTCTGCATAACATAAAGTGAACAAGAAAAATTCTTCAATAATTTGAAAAATTATGAATTAACTTTTCAAGGGAGCTGATTATACGTATTTTGCAACTAGAATTCTACACTAACAATCTAACGATGAATTATAGAAGAAGTCAAGTCACCCCAACTCAAAATCTGTATACAGCTGTTTCGATCTCATTTGATCTTATCAGTGCATCAGAGCGCCATCCATCAAAGATATTGGAAACCAACAATTCATACTTGCTTATGAACTGTTACAGAGTAGATATCTTCGTGTCAGGCAGTACGCATTCTTGCGACGGAATTCTGTATTTTCGATCTAAGCGGAGAATTGGTGGTTTCCAATATCTTTGTTGGAGGGCGTTCTGGGCTGTTATCCAGATAGTAGTCCCAAACTCATATTAACAGATCCTACTGTTTTTCGACACCAGAGTGTCGAAATCAGTTAGCCTTTGTAGAACGCGCATATTTACAGATGCTACTGTATTTCGACACCACATTGTTGTTGAAATCTAACCTAACGTTTACTACATTTTAGAATTTATGAATGTGATTATGTGATGTGGAATCATATATAATTATATATTTATATAATACATAAGTTTTAGTCACTATCTTCCATCGTTGAAGATAACCACTGAATATTTTTTATGTTGAAAGATAATCATTTTCATTGAAAATTGCAAAAAAGGTTTATTTACAATTGAAAGGAATCTCGAAAAACTTAACTTTGTTTATTTTATATCTATGATTAAGGAATTGAAAGAGGCTGCTGTCAGTCAATAAACAGCCTCTAGTCTAGATAGAGTCAAAAAATTGAGGACCTCGCAGGATTCAATCTGTACGAACGTCCAAAACAGACAAAACTAAAAGAGTAAAACGAATTATAAACCTGGGCAAAACCAGTGCAACGCTAAAGGGCATGGATCTGCTCATTAAAGGAGGGTTTTGTTTATATATTTTTTTCAAAATAAATAAATAAATATATATATATATATATATTTATATATATATATATATATATATATATATATATATATATATATATATATATATTATATATATATATATATATATATATATATATATATATATATATATATATATATATATATATATATATATATATATATATAGGTATATATATAATATCAAAACTATCTTTGCGCGTTTGTATTTCTGTCTGCAAAATCACGTCACAAACCACAAAACTCGTCCGCCAATTTGATTCATGAATCCTAATAAAACACTACTAACCTTTCATCACAAGTGTCTCAATAAACCAATTTCGAATGGATTCTGAAAATAAATTCCAAAACTAGCCGACCACATTCGAGCCGCCACTTCCAACCGCCTAAAGCCACCCTCCTCCTTTAAATTCTGAAGAGAATCGTCTGGAACCTGCTATTTTAAATTAAAAAAAGTGATATCCAATACCAAAAACCCCCAAATCGATTGTCAGTAGAATATGATCATAAAATTAATCGTCATCTTGTTTTTTCTTTTATGAAAATATCATAGTGCATTGTCACCTTAGAGTCCTAAGCGGTAAAAATCCATTGTTAAAGTGAAATAAATTTCTTCGTAAAATTTTTTCAGATGCAGATAATATTATTTCGCATAATATTCGCTTGAAAAATTCACCAACCGTAATTTTTTTTTCAAATATTCATACGACAAATATTACCTACTGTTATTAATGGCAACAATCTCCTGAGATCGAGTATCGATATGCATGAGGGTTTGCGAGTTAGATAGCTCTTTCTGCAAAAGTTAATTAACTTGACACTCGAAATACATCTTTAAAAATGAGCGTTCTACAAAACATAACTCATTTCAAATCTCTGGTGTCAAAACACAGTAGCATCTGTAAATATGAGCGTTTTAAAAAACCTAACTGATTTCAACACTCTGGTGTCGAAACACAGTAACAACTGTAAATATATGACGGATTTCAACACTCTGGTGTCGAAACACAGTAACATCTGTAAATATGCTTCCCCGCGATTTGTATTGGGAAACAATTAGAAATTTGTTAATGCACTCCGAGTCAAATAAGCTGCACTGAAGAGATCTAATAAGATCGAAACAACTGTATGCAGATTTTGAGTCGGGGTGACTTGACGTTTTCTATAATTCATCGTTGGCTTGTGAATGTACAATTTGCTTTGCAGAATACGTATATCCAGCTCCCTTGGAAAGATGTTTGATAATTTTTCAAATTATTGAAGAATTTTCCTTGTTCACTTTATGTGATGTATGAAATTGACTATGGTCAACAGGTACGTTTTTTAAGATTGGATTGATTTTCTCTGTTTAATTCTCAAATCCCTCATCTTCTTTCTGAAGAGAAAATACGACAGAGCTCTGCTACTCACAAGTTTTTCTATATATGGTTCTTTCAGTTATTCAGTGATCTGATGGATTCCGCAGAGAAAATATGGCAAATCATGAAGGTGAGATTGAAAGAGTTCCTTCAAAAAATGAACGAGATATTTCTCGTAATATTTGTAATGAAAATATTTCGTGGAATACCCTGAAATTTTAAAAGTGAAGAATTACGAATAAGCACCAACAACACCCTCATCACCTGAAATATCAACCAACTAACGTCCAATCAATATTCTTCAAATTTTCGAATTGTTTACTCGCCTGAATAGAATATACTATCACGCAATATACGTTAGTTTGTTCGTCTTCTACATTACGAAATTAGTTAGTTCGAAATTGACAGTATAATCGAATTGTGTGAACGATTAAAATTAATGGAAGAATGAATGATGAGTTTGTAATAACGACATCCCCTTATAATAAAATAACTGCTGCTACGGAAGTGAAAAGTTTTGTTTGAGTGAATCGAGTTCAATTGTGTGTTTGCACTGAAAAACACGCAAAAAAATTTATTGAAAGATCGCGTGATTTGGTGGCATGTTGAAGCTTAATCATTTTGAAATATCGTTCAACTGAAATGCGCGTAGATAAAAATAATAGAAATGCTTAACACTAAACGTGCAAAACGCTCAAATCACCAGATTTTTACTTATCCTAGAGTTGAATATAATCTAAAACATGGAATTTTCATTTCGAATATTCATTACGATAAGAATCGTGCCACTCTAACGAATTGAAGAATTAATCATCTTAAAATGATGAAAACGGGAAAAATTCTGATAATCGAAGTTTCATGAGGATTTATAATGGAGGCTTCTGAATTTTTCATATGATTAACGCAATGAAAGAAAGTTAAAATATTTATCACCAAATGTAACAGATATTGGATATGCGAAGCAAAAATAATAACGCAACACAAATAAATACATAATTCGATGATTTTTACAATATCCTTTATCTGTGAGTCTAGAAGGCGTTATGAGATATATATAGGCTCTTGCACCGTTTTATTATAAAACGTCGTTTAACTAAACTTGGTTTAATTTTTAAACTACGTTTATTATTCTGGTCGTTGCACCAAGGAATTATAACCGACCCATTGCTAAACTGCGTTTTTGTAGTATTTTGGATGTAACAGCGTTGTACATGAAGTAAAAAGAAGAAACAGAATATATTTTTCTACTTTTCTAACCTAGTTTTAATAGTGAAGAAGTTGTTTTTTTTTGTGATTTTTATTAAATATGCATAAAATGGAAGATAATAATAAAAGGAAAAGGGGACCACACTGATACTTTCCAGATAGAGCGGTAAACTGTGGATGTATGAACTCCAAAAAATGGGCAATACTGTGCAAATGTTCTCCATGGCAAACAATTTGAATGCTAAAAAGTAGCTGATCCGTGGGGGACAAGCTGTCATTCCTACAAAGTCAGATAGGTTTAATGGGCACTCTACCAGCGATATCATATAAATAAATATTTTTGTGTGTGTCTTCTTGATTATGGAGAGTAAATTTGCATTCATTAGTTGAATGAGTGCATTGTTCATTAGTATATATAAACTATAAATCCACGTCTTCAGTTCTGGTGGCCATATTTTTTACCATCTAGAGAGAATAACTGGCAAAATACCTGTACGATGATTATTGTTGATTGAACACAAAAATTTATAACAATAATACAATATAATCGGATACCATATTTTTTGCATAGCTTGACGATTGCCAAGCTAACATTTTTGAAATAAATATGTGTCCACTATTCCAGGAATTCTAGAACGTCCAAGTTGTATAGATATCAAACTCTTCATGAAACATTTTAACAAAAATTCGAAATTAAATTTTGAAAGAAAAAATATACTGTTTCTTCTACAAATAACCTCAAAATGAGCTTAAACTTCAAATTGAACGCCGAAAATTGGGCGTTTAATTTATGAGTGGTTTAGGGAGTCTTAAACGCCGTTTATATTTTGGTGCAGGCGAAAATGTCAAATTAAACTCGGTTTACCATTAAACTTAGTTTAATAATATACGGTGCAAGAGCCTAATAGTGTAGTAAACAAGTGCTTTTTTGATAGACTCGGGAAAATATGGGCAAGGGGTCATTTGATTCAGAATAGCATGTAAATTTTTTTGAAAAAAACAACGCTTGCGAAAATTTTGAAAGTTATGAACAATTTACTGAGAAAAAAAGAGGAGTTTGGTTTTCGCCAATATCTCAAGAACTAATTGAGGTTTTTTATATTCGAAAACTGATTATGAAAAGAGAAGGAAATTTCAACTCTCGGAACTGTAGGATCAATATTTATAATTTTCTCAGAGGGGTAAAAATATGTCCGAAATCAGGTAATCTAGCTTGAGCAAGTTACGCCCATTGAGAACACTTTAACAATAAACAATATTTAACCATATTAAATATCAAAGACTTCTATCGTGGGCTATACAGCTCAGTACAACAAGATCAACGGGCTGAACCAAGACGAAGTGTCCGCAACGTAGGGTCAGAGGAACTGCAGCAAATTGACGGGCCGGAATTAAGAGAAGCCTTGAGAAAAACACAGAACTGCAAAGCGCCAGGAGAGGACCTCGTTACGAGCGAAATGTTGAAAGCGGGAGGAGGGATTCTGGAGAGGGCACTTCTGATTTTGCTCAACAAATGTCTCGACGAAGGGAGAATTCCGGACACATGGCAGAACGCAGACATCATTCTGCTCTTCAAGAAAGGCGACTGCACAAATATGGAAAATTACAGGCCGATCAGTCAACTCTCAATATTTTATAAGCTGTTGACCAAGATCATTACAAATCGCCTTAGCCAGAGACTCGACTTCTACCAACCAATCGAGCAAGCAGGCTTTAGAAAAGGTTACAGCACGACCGACCATATTCAAGCGGTACCCAGACTAATTGAAAAATGCACAGAATACAACGTGCCATTGCAACTAGCTTTCGTGGACTACCAGAAAGCCTTCGATTCCATAGAGACCTGGGTAGTGCTGAGAGCGATGGATAACGCACGCATTGACTTTAGATACTCCAACTTAATCAGGCATATCTACGAACACGCCACGCTGCATGTCAAGATGAAGGAAGTGTTGGACAGGGGGCACCATCTCGCCTAAGCTGTTCACCCTGGCCTTAGAGGACATCTTCAAGAACCTGAAATGGGAACAGAAGGGCATCAACATAGATGGAAAGCGCTTGAACCACCTGCGATTTGCAGATGACATCATCCTCATAAGTAGCGACGCTGGGGAACTCGAGAGCATGCTCCAGGAACTGAAGGAGGCCTCACAAGCTGTTGGTCTAAAAATGAATCTCCAGAAGACCAAGATCATGAGTCCGAAGAACATGGTTGTCACTATTGACAATTACACTCTAGAAATAGTCGAAGAATACATATATCTGGGACACAACATCAAGCTTGCAAAAGAAAACCAAACAGCAGAGATCACCAGGAGAATAGGCTTAACTTGGGCAGTGTTCGGGAAACTCAGCTACATTCTTAGAAACCCTAGAGTCCCCATAAACATCAAGAGGAAGGTGCACGACACCTGCATTCTACCGGTGACGACATACGGCCTTGAAACTGCTACCCTTACAGTGAGCAGCGCAAATCGTCTTCGGGTTTGCCAAAGAGCCATCGAACAAGCCATGTTGGGGATCAGCTTGAGGGACCATATACCAAACGAAGAGGTCAGAAGGAGAAGAAGAATCACAGATGTGGTGGAGCGAGTGGCGAGGCTGAAGTGGCAATGGGCAGGCCACGTCGCAAGAGATAACATCAAATGGACGAAAACACTGATGCAGTGGAGACCTAGAGAATCCAGAAGAAGCGTTGGCCGACCTCAACTAAGATGGCGAGATGACATCCAGCGCCATGCGGGCAAAAACTGGATCCATACCGCCCGGGAAAGGACGACTTGGAAGGAGAAAGAAGAGGCCTATGTTCAGGAGTGGACGTCTGAAGGCTGAAGAAGAAGAAGAAATATCAAAATTAGGGAATGAAAAAATTCAGGCACTGAATAGGTGAATAAACAATAATTCGGCTGTAAAAAATTCTTATAGCGATTTTTCAATTACCCGGTAATAAAATAAAGTTTTAAATATATCCACTTATCATAACCAAATCTCAACCGGGATTCGAACCCTGCACCGTCTGTGCCCTAAACCGTTGCTCAACAGTAACGTATGGACAGCGGCTTGTCATTGAGAACTTCGTAGGTTGAGATTTCAGAATAACGTCTTTATTTATATGTTTTAATTCATCGAAGATGTTTGTTGCTTCAAGCATCTCAATAGTTTCAAAATTACAAGCAAGTATAGACATATAGAAATATCGAAATTTTTTACTTTTTTTTTTCAATTTCATTTCGTTACTCTTACCAATGTAAGTGAAAATTAGACAGGTATTGCAGACTTTTCGAAGAAAAACTGAAACTTTAAAAAATAAAGGTAATTTTGTTACCTTTACCTTTGTTAATTGAATCTCTGAAATTTGAAATTCAAGATGACAACTGTAATGAAAACTCATGGAATATGCTTTTATAGGAATTCATTCTTATTTACTGCTCAAAGTGAAGTTTCTTTTTCCACAGTTGACCAAATAAGATATTTTATGGCACTTTTTTATTGCGAAAGAAGTTCAATATGGAGCAATATATCATAAAATCATATCAGGATATAGTGCTTGTGGGTTATAAAAAAGATTTTTGAAGTCAATACAATTATATATCTTGTTCCTGACAATTTTTACTTTCAGATTGCAAAACTACGATATAACTGAATTTACTTCAGAAACTCAGTAATTTCATTTATTGCTTCTTCATATCTTGAAAACTCACTAGTATAACTTACTCTATATTCTCAGTAGGTTGTGTATAATATTGAAATTCATTCATAGTTTTTCACAATATCAATTTTTTGAGAAAACTACTCCGTTATAATATTCGGAAAAACCAATTATTTATTGTATAAGTATAAAAAAAATGTATTTCCTAAAAAGGAGCTAAAGAGATCCGCGAAGCCTTAAACATACAAAAACACGTAAAGTTTGTACATAAACACGCTGAGATTATAAAAAATAAATATATATATATATATATATATATATATATATATATATATATATATATATATATATAATATATATATATAGTTTTTTTAACATGGTAATTTGATGTTAATTCTATGAAAATAATGATAACAGATTCATGGACTCATATAGTCTACTTGATGTTAATTAATGAACACTTTAAAAAAATGCTTAATACAACCAATTTACATGTTTATTTATTCAGATATGTGGATTATAGTATTTGTTGTTTTACTGGTACTCTCAGGCAACTCGACTGCTTCCAAACATTCATTACCACTTTACAGCCTGATATAAAATTCACTTTAGAGATGAAAGAAGATAAATCAATTAACTATTTGGATTTGAAAAATGACAAAACTGGATAACAAATATAATTTTTCAATATTTCGCAAACAATCACTGATAACGTCATACATAGTACTTCCCTATATCAATTCCAACACAAAATAGCATCTTTCAATAGTATGGTACATCGTTTAGTGAATATTCCGCTTCAAAACATTAATTTTAACATCGAAAAAATATAACCCCATAAAAATAGACAATATGATAGATGAAATGATTTTCAAAAATGCGATTAGCGGGTGTACCACCCCCTTACCAGATGTAATGTCAAATATAGCCTAACTTACACAATTATGTAAAAAACTCAAATCAGTTTTATCTGAGCACAACATTAAAATTTCTTACCGTACCGGAAATAACTTAGGAAATCATATAAAAAATAATAAATCAAAACTTCAAAAAAACAATAAATCAGGTGTATATAATAGTTATTTATGTAAAAGGATCATGAAGACGATCGTTATGGTACAACTCGTCGTGAATGTTATTGGGCGAGGCGTAGCCAGGCCCGATAACACGACGTGTGCCATAATGATGTTTATGATTCGTACTACATACAAAATTTTATCTGATGGCATTTATACTAATACATTTTCGAAAAATTAATTGCATTTTTGACAACTATTTTTAAATACTGAGCTGTGCTTTGCCATTTCTCTGACGGCAATATTTATTTATATGCTGTCAAACACAATTGTCACGTAGAATTGAATATAATTTAAATAATATGTGATGAGTGATTCTGAAATTGGTAGTTTACCTTCTGACTTGGAAGAAATGACGCGAAATATCGTGAACTCCCTTTTGCCGGAGAAATCACGGAGTGTATATGAAATAGCGTTGAATCTATTAAGAAAACCTAGAATATCACTCATGAAAAAGTATTGTTGGCTTACTTTGAATGCTTATCTAAGGAAAGAAAACCATCTTTTCTCTGGTCGTATTATTCGATGATAAGAAGTATTTTATTAACAAAAACGTCGATATAACTAAGTACCTACAACCAAACAGGATTACAAATTTTCCGAAAATCATCAACTACTGATGTTAAAACTCTAGGATCCATTGGAATTAATATTGCAAATCGTAGTAATTGCTCTTTTACCATTTATAATAAATAGTTTTGCACATAGTTATGCATTTGAATAAACTATTTTTATCTCACCATCACATGTTTTTCATATAGAATTTAATTATGGTACTTAGTACCATAATGAATTAATTATGGGACTAAGTACCATAATGAGCTTCCTTACGTCATCAAAATTGAGTTAACGTTGTCATTATGACATGCCATGAGATAAAATTAATTGTTGCGATTGTGATGAGGTTTACATTCTTTTGAAAACTATGGAAATATCTGACTAGCAGTTCGGATTGGGGTTTTCCTCTTTTCCTAATTATTTCTAACCATCTCTGTATTTACGGTTTCTACACAATTTGTTATTTATTTATTCCTTTTATTGGATAAATCGGAGAAATGTATTCATTTTGCATTCAGCATCTGAAGAAGAATTTTCACCGAAACGTACGTCATAGGTACGTATTTTATCTAATAGATGTGTAAGTTGTTTTCATTAACCAGTGTTTTAATTTAATTGAATAAATAATTCTGCAATTCGTATTTTTTTACCGGATTCATGTGCTATACATTTCTACCGATAAAATTCAAAAATATTTGTTTTCGTGTATCAAACTACCCAACAATCTATCACAGATGAAAACTCCCATTACATCGGGTTATTACTGAACAAAAACCTCAGTGCAATTTCCGTGATAGGTATCTGCAATAATTTATCTTCATCAATTATAATTTCTCTCTAAATCGAATGAGATTTCTTTCGAAAGCAGCAGCACTAATTACAATTCGACGAATTCGATATTTTAGTCACGTCAGGCCAATTTTAACCGTTATTATGATAATTCCGCAACTGAAAGTGTCGACAAACTGAAACGAATACTTCGATCGGTGGATAATAAGCTAATGTGCGTCTCCAATCACAACGTGATTGGAGACAATCAAATGTGCACGATGTTATTGATTTAAGTCATTAACCCGCTCGACCTGCCAAGAATCCGTTTATCTAAATTAGAAGGTGTCGAGGATTTAAGTTCAGGTATTTCGCCATTTTCGAAATAGTCATTATTCATTAAGCAAGACTCATTCATGGACCAACGATTAATGAAAAATAAATGAACCATGAAAATATTCAGAATTTAGCATTATTAAACGCCGTACTCTGAACTATATTTCATGGAAATTTTTTTCGGATTTCATTTCCGTTTCGCAAAAAGAAAACGTCAACACGACTCAAGAGTGATATACCCAATTTATAATTTTTTCTTAAAGATGTTTTCTACAAGTTGAGCTGATTATTTGTTGATTGTTTTCATTTCAACATTAAATTGAAAAAGTTCAATACTTCAATCCTATTTTTGATATCCTCATGCGTACGGTTTGAATAAATATTTTAAATGGAGTGCATTTTTTGAACGGACATTCAAAGAATTCAGCTCATAACACGAAAAGGATGATACAAAATTTCGTTCATCTTGGAAAAACGCAATATATCACTTGTTATGTAGCTTTGGCATGTCTAGAGGGTACCTCATAATTTCCAGCGTGTAATGGCTTCTTTGTGCTCATCTTTCACATTTTCAACATGCTTTGGTGGAAGTTTGGATGAAATTCCTCGCATGCCTTCATTTGATATTTACCAACACTTGTACAGTACTTGAACACAGATTTGCAATCTTCTTAAAGAGATTAATCTACTTCCCTAGCGTTGTTTTCCATTTTAGACAGGTTTTTGAATAATCAACCATGTCGCACACATTCCGCAAGATTCATGCATGTCTCTATTTTACTTGGGGCTTCCAAATATGAAAGTTATTTATTTAGACAAATTTCGAATTCCTAATTTCTTCGCATCGAATTAAATTTATGAAAAAGACTAGTCCCCGGCATTCTCAATTTTATACAATCATTCATACTCAAACACATGTATAAGATTCAAACTTAAAAATTTGATGAACTGCGGTCATACTAATGATAAAAATTAGATGATTATCGAAGAAACTTTGGGTTATCTAGTATCTTTATTGTATTTATGTAGAGCTCCTAAAAATTTGGCGAAACTTGACTATTATTATTTAAATCATTGAATTGGTTTTTTTAATAATCATCCCGACCAACAACCTTTGAAACTGTTCCTTTATGATTATTTAATTTGAAACTGCAAATTTATTTTGAAGCTATTACCAGACTTATATTTATATACCGGAGAAGGTATTCGTTTTGACAGAGAGCGATCACTATTACATTCATACGGATATTGTCTATGCTGCGGTAATAGATCTCCTGAAACAGAAAACATGCAAGTCGCAGCAGTTCTCGAATTGCAACAACTGAAATGAGATTTTAACGTCAACGTATACTCGAACAAATCGTTCTTTTGTTCTGCAATCTTCGATTTGCGTTCAAAAATGTTTTCGAGGATTTTGTGCTGGGATTTTAAAATCCCTTCATTGCTAAAATTGATAAGTCTTATGCCTATACAGCAGCCTTCAATTTACATACATATAGTCCCAGACTGCAATGAATATCGCTATTCTGTGCTCTACTCTTTCTAAAGCGCCAGGAGATGCTCGAATTGTGAATTGCAGATATAAAAGACTTAAAACCTTCTAGTACCTATTTATTTTAGAACTTATAATCTTGATAGTTGAATATGAAACTTCATTCAACAAGCATTAATGATTTATATATTATTATCATAGAAACGAGCTGTATCAAGTGGGTCTCGTTAGTACTCTACACTATTGGTTATCCATTATCAGTCTAGTCAATAAGTGCTTTTTTGTTCAACTTCTTTCAGCAATATCGGAAAAACATGAATAAGTTGTCATTCGACTCGGAATAGCATGTAGATGTTGTTCGAAAAGTTCCGCTCGTGAAAGTTGTGAAAGTTATAAACAGTTTACTGAAAGAAAAAAAGAGGAGTTTGGTTTTTACAAATATCTCAAAAACTAGTTGATATTTTCGAAATCTACAAAAATAATCAGAAAAAGAGAAGATTTCCTAAAAGAAAGTTCAAACTTCCGGATCTGTAGGATAAATATTTGTAATTTTTTCTGAGGGAAAAAATTCAACCAGTTACTAGATAGGCGAATGAACAATAATTCAGCAAAAATTTATTCATTTGCATACCCCGTCGATTACAATACCGACTCTGTAGCTTTTCCATCGCGGTATTCTGAGGATTCGAGTAGCATCTACGAACTGTTGTTCGTTAGTTGTAATTTAAATAAACACTGCATCTTTGAGAGTTTTACTCATCTTAGCTTCTGTTCTGGCGATACGGATTTCCTCAATATTGTGAATATTGTTGCTGCATATCATGTTTTCACAAATTAAGTAATTCATCAAAGGCCATTATGGTATTTCTTACATATTGAAAAATAAATTTGGTTGGGTATCTTTTTGAATCGCTATTCAATTCGAAAAAAATACTACTAGTACTACGATCAGATATGAAGTGATGTACCCACAATCTTTTTTTTGTTTTGCATTTCCTTTCGACGAAATAGAAAATAAGCGTAATATTTTCAAAGTCCATCTCAAAATTAGAGTAAGGAGTAATGAGCGACCGTTTTGAAAACTGTATTTGGCAACCTATAAATACCAAAGTAGCTACAGCAACGTTGCTGGCGAGGTCGTCATGGCATTTTTCCCGGTGTGATATCGGCCTAATACCAATTGAATATAGTAAGCTACTTGTCTCTAGAACGTCATAGCCTGAACCTTCTGCTCCATATGGGGAGGCTCGATTAATATATGAGATATGTGATATTTCTCTTCTGCATGGCGCATTCTGAAGTGACTCTTCCAAATGTCTCCATTGTCTTAAAGTTTCTGCGTATTATTTCAGTATTGGTATCTGTGAACAATTTTTCAATGATTAAGTTTACGTGGAATCCTACTCTACACCCAATTTTCATGAAAGATTCACCTCACAGCAGAAAGAAGAGTATTCCCATACACGAACGAAAATTCGTTTAATCCTCCTAAATCCTTACATAAGAGAATACGCCGTATATGATTTTGTTTCATACATTCATTTCGCAATTAAATAACAACTCTTTGGAAATGGTAATAAAAGAAGCTTTCCGATGTCGAGGAAAGAGATAAGTGGCTAACCAGATGTGGCCGAGGGTTTGGGGTAGACGCAGAGCTTAGTGACATTCAGCTTGGAATCCTGGATTTATTTTAGGAAAAGCTGTTTTGCCACATTTTTGAGCCTCCATTCCCATGTACTAAATTAATTCAAAATTAAGCTCACTTGCGAACAGAACCGGATTCATCTACTTTGTGAAGATTCTAGTAGTTCATTCCCTGATGAAATTTGTTCGCAGTTTGAGCATCTTGAAAATTCATTATATTCAAAAAATTAGATGTATTGCTAAGCATCCTTTCGAATCAATTTTAGTTTTCATATGAGGTATAGTGAAACAATGAAAAGTTCGAAAGATTTTGTCTGATACACTGAACAATTTTAATTTATACATTATCACTATATGACAGTAGTCACTATGTAGCAGTAGTAAATCTCTCCATAATATAATTAGGTATCCTAGTCAAAGGAATAATAATAGAAATTCAAAATATCAGACTACAATTTAAGCGACGAGAATTCCGAAAAAGCCTGTGATTCCTTCAGAGGGTAAAACATTCAAGTCTGTTTGGCGGCGAAAATCTTATATAGGTATTTCCTCGCTTTTGAGGCTGAGGTTCCGACAAATTTCCTTAATCAACTTGAATTTAGTTCACGTCTTGTTCATTGAAATTTCCGTTATGGCCTGTAGAAAATGAAATACCACAACTTGTTCCGGGAGTGAGGTTTTCTTCCTACTTTTCTTTAATCAGAATCATTTCACCTGCTTCGCCGATTACATTAGCTATATCATCTCGTGCTGAACGTATACATGAGTGACCATGCCAATATCATATCATCGTTCTAGGAACCAAAAATTTAATTCGAAACTGGTACAATAAATAACTGATGCACATGATACAGTATTTATTGGGGAAATAACACGGATACTTTGTTGAATTCGATGAAAAACTTCAACTCGTTTCAATATTTGAATATTTATTTCTACTAAGAAAAATATTTTCAAATCTGAAATGTTTTTTTGTATTGTATAATTTCAACATTTTTGAATAGGCACTGATAAGTTTTTCACATATTACCGCGTTTTTATGACACAGATACACGTCATTCAGGTTTTCTTGTTCTCTGTCTCGAACAAAAATTATTTACGATAACTAGTCAACGATGATATATTATCGTTCGATGCTTTTTCGGTTTGTTGCTTTTCTTTATTAAGATAGATGTAAAAATCAGTATATCTATATACATACATACATATATATATATATATATATATATATATATATATATATATATATATATATATATATATATATATATATATATAATATATATATATATATATATATATATTATATATATATATATATATATATATATTATATATATATATATATATATATATATATATATATATATATGTATATATATATATATAATAAATAAAATTCTCGTGTCACAAAGTTTGTTACCATACTCCTTCGAAACGGCTCGACCGATTCTCATGAAATTTTGTGTGCATATCGGGTAGGCCTGCGAATCAGTCCATCGCTATAATTCGCCTCCCTTAATATTAAGGGTGGTCGATCCCTAAAATTTGTTTTTTATTTTTCAAACAAAATTTTATGTACTATTTTTTCAACCATTCAAAAATACATACAACCCTAAATTTTCACTCCTCTACGATCAACCCTTATTTTTTATTTGTTAAACTCCTTCGAAATGACTAGACCGATTCTCATGAAATTTTGAGTGCATATCGGTTAGGTCTGAGAATCCGACAAAGTTTATTTTTCATCCCCCTAAATGTTAAGGGTCCATCCTTTAATTTAATTTTTTCATTTTCCAGACATAATTTTCTGTTCTATTTTTTTTGTGATACAGCATTCAAAAATACATACAACCCTAATTTATCATCCCTTTAAGATCAACCCCTTTTTTTATTTGTTAAATTGCTCCAAAATGGCTCGACCGATTCTCATGAAATTTTGTTTGCATATCGGTTAGGTCTGAGAATCGGACAACATCTATTTTTCATTCCCCTCAATGTTGAGGGTTGTATCTCCTCAATTTTTTTTTTCAGGCAAAATTTTCTGTTTTTTTTATGATACAGCATTAAAAAATACATACAACTCAACATTTTCACCCTTCTATCAATAACCCATATTTTTTAATAGCCATTTTAATAATTTAAACAACGTTTGCCAGGTCAGATAGATTGATAGATAGATATAATGATAGATAGATAATTATATAGATAGAGATACATCGGCAGATAGATGAATAGATAGAAAGATAGATAGATAAAAATAATTTATATGGCAGAACAACGTTTGCCGGGTCAGCTAGTATATATATATATATATATATATATATATATATATATATATATATATATATATATATATATATATATATATATATATATATATATATATTATATATATATATATATATATATATATTATATATATATATATATATATATATATATATATATATATATATATATATATATATATATATATTATATATATATATATATATATATATATATATATATATATATATATATATATATATATATATATATATATATATCGAATTTTCGCATTCATATGACCTAAAATGTTGGTGCATCATTATGATTTCATGAGCCTTAGATCGATAGCAACAAATTTACTTGAGAATATACATACACATATATATATATATATATATACATATATATATATATATATATATATATATATATATATATATATATATATATATATGTATAATATAATATAAAATAATAATGAACAGCATACGTTTCGTATTCTAAATCTTTGTATTTCGATTTGTTCTCTTTCTGAAGACCAACTCTCTGATTTTTGTGGCAAAATACGTTATTCCGAATAAAGGAAATGATTCTGAAAAACAGAATAAAAATTCATCATTAACATACGTAAATTTTTGTTCGCCAAATATCAGTTTATTGTGTCGTCAAAGAGACGGTTAGATTTATATTGAATTACCGAGCTGCTTCTCTTTACCTAGTTTTATGTAGTCAAAAATAAATTGAACGTTGGTATCAGTATTCCAATAACTACCATGTCGTGCATTTCTTTTGATAGTTTTTGCAAAGCTACCGTAAACGCAATATACATTTGATCTTTTTAATGCCACTTACAAAGTGAACGTTGTATCCAACCTTCAACAAATTAGCTAATGATGTGTGTTCTGTGCGACTTGCAAATGCAGCGTGCAGTATCCGAGGAACATTTATGTTCTATGAATTCTGGATTCAATTTGACATTAACTTAATTGATATATTCAGATTGATGTACATTTGGACATGGTTTGTATTTGAAACTGTTGGTCGACAACGTAATGTATTCGCTAGTTCAAAGGAAGGATATTTTGTCAAATCACATGCTCAGAATATACTTCTCTTTGATTTACCATTTGGAAACATTTATCATTATGCTTATTATTATTCTGAATAAAACCATCAAATTACATTGCTCGATGAATCGCTGAAGTTTTCTCACATTATCGTTGAACGGCATAACGTCAGAGTTCTATTAAATTTCGTCACATTATTCGAGGTAACATCAAATAGGATATAATAAAATATACCCGTTTCTCTAAGTTTAACTATTAATAAATACAATTTATTGCTCGTTTCCCAAACTAAATAAACGATTTTCTTATTATCAAGTTAAATTTAACATAAAATATATATATATATATATATATATATATATATATATATATATATATATATATATATATATATATATATATATATATATATATATATATATATATATATATATAGCTATATATATATATGCTTAGCGATTATAGTAACCACCTTCGGGTGTCAGGACGTAAGAGTTTCGTTGCCGAAATGTTTTCTTCTATTCTGAAAGATGTGGTTCAATTGTTTCCGACTGGTGGCGCTGTGTCATATTTATATGTCATGGAGTTACTAGAAGAAATATGTATGACCGTTTGAAATGTTGGTTTGGTTATCACTCCCGGTGGATGGATGATACTGATGAGCCCCGATAAGGGCGAAACAGTCTGTCTATCAATTTCCATCGATTGTGATAAACAAATTAACATTTCGAACAATTACCGTCTGGGGTAGATGTTGATATTTCGATGCTTCGTGAACTCTTATAGCCAGCTCCGCTAGGAGGTTTGTTTGATTAGTTTCAAATAAATGTCCTAGTTCATTTCATTTTATATATATATATATATATATATATATATATATATATATATATATATATATATAATATAAATCTTAGATGTGATTGGTTCGTCCAAAATATTTACATGATATGAGTGGCCCTTCCAACATTTCGAACATTTTCGGGCGATACTTTGAAAAACATATAGGTATGTATCCTAGACATCACCTCACAAAGACTGAGAACGGTTGTCATCATTCTTTCCTGTGGAGGTTCAATAGATCGTCTAATCATATCACAAGGGAAACAAATATAGAAAATTCAAGAAAGCGATATTGACGAGACTGGAGCTTCATAATTTGGATGAATTTCATAATATGTAAATTTTGACGTTTTTTTCTTGACACTAATTTCTTTTTGCTAATTATAGTAACTAGAAATAAAGACGTTTTCTATTTCATTCTATTCTATTCCGAGCGGAGTTTATCAAACTCGTTCAGAAAATTGTAAATCTATGAACGATCAATATAAAAACTTTTATTGCCTTGAATTATTAACAAATTGAATAATCAACAACAAGGAGGTTTTCTACTATGATCAAAGTGATGCTTTTATGAAGTTTAGTTGACGTGGAAATGGGGATAATAGCAAGAAACATTTGAAAGCACTGAAATATGAAATGATTAAATAAAAATTGAGTGCCTAAACCTATATAACCCACTTCATATTCGATCGACTAGCATTTATTGTAATTTTGCTAATTGAATAATGTGAAAATATCTTCTCTTTGAATGAAAATTTTAACATCAACGAAAAATCAATCAGCACTATGGATTTATTATTAATATTTATTAGAATAAGTATCTATATGTGATATGGAGCATTTTATAGTTCATTTTTTTTTTTTGAATTATACAAATATAATAACAATAATAGTAATAATGTCATTCCGAATCAGCAACAATGCTGGTGGTGGAACATTACGTGACAGACCGGCATTAAATACATCTATATCAATTTTAACAATTAAATAATCAGGTACAATACAAATTTGGGTAGCGAGAAGTAAAATATAACAAACTTAATTCAACAATTACAATATACATTCTCAAATAGCTACGTAATATCACATTAGGAGCACTTCTTGGTAACAAGTTTTTTTTTTATATATATATATATATTCATAATAGAGCATTTATTTGACTTATGTGCTGTATCAATTAACTTTTAAATGAAGAATAGTTATCTTTGTCCTTCACAGGATTTGGCAATTGGTTGTAAGTTTCTAGGCATCTGTAAATAGGATCATTGAGAGCTAAATTCGTTCTTACATTTGATAGGTAAAAATTTCTGTGGTTTCTAGTCTTATATGTGTGGGTTTCGCTAACCAAGTTAATTCTAGTATTATATTTTTGTTGATTTTTCTGGATTTTGTAAGTGTATTTGCATTGTTCTATTTGCAATATTTGTTCCAGTGGTATTATTCCTGTATCCTTATATATTATTTCTGTATGTGTTCTGTAGTTATATCCAAATAAAGACTTCACTACTTTATTTTGAAGAGTTTGTATTTTCTCAAATTGTGTTGATCGACATATACCCCATGTTGTTATAAGATAGCGAAAAACTGACAGAAAGTATGCATTGTAAATCATGAGTCTATTTTGTGCATTTAGATAACTGTTACATCTATACAGGGCACTAATCATAGGGACTACCTTTTTTGAAATATGATTTACGTGTTCATGCCAATTCAATTTATCATCTATGACCAGCCCCAGATATTTGGTGTATTCGACTCTTTGAATCGCTTCAGGGCCAATTTTTATGAACAAATCCTGAGTTTCCATATTTTTGTTTTTAAGCAACATGAAAACAGTTTTATTAACATTTATTTTAAGTTTATTACTGAGGAGCCACTCAGCATAATGTTTCAAATCATCATTCACCAAATGCTCCAATTCATTAAGGTTATTTCCTTCATAGACAAGGACGGTGTCGTCTGCAAATATATAGTGACGTGCCCTTAATTTGGCTTTTTTAAGATTTAGTGTATGTAAGGAATACAACATAGGTCCCAAGACTGACCCTTGTGGGACTCCACAGGTAACTTTCTTTAGTACACTATTGACTTTGTCTAGTGTTACATATTCTTGTCGGTCTTTTAAATATGTCTCTAGAAGATCCGAGCATTTACCTCTTATTCCCATTAAGTTGAGCTTATTCATTAATATTTCGTGGTGAACCACATCAAATGCCTTCTGCAAATCAACAAATATCGTTATGACATATCTTCTATTGTCTAGATTAGTTATAAGGTGATTCAAAAAGTCCATTGTGTCGCTTTGCGTATTTGATTGCTTTTGGAAGCCGTACTGAAATCTATCCAGCTCGACATATTTACTCAAAAAGCAACTGACCCTTTTTTTGATAATAATTTCTAGGAGTTTCGACAATGCACATACTACCGTTATGGGGCGATAGTTTCCTACTTTATTTTTTGGACCTGTCTTAAGAATAGGCGTGATTTTACCAATTTTTAGCACGCTGGGGAAGATACCAGTTGTGAACATTTCGTCGACTAGTTTGACCAATACTGGTACAATAAGTTAATAACAACAATAACAACAATAATAAATTTGAAACTTATATGTTCATAAAATTATCTTGATTTCCTCCAGTTGGATACCAACCTTGAAATACAGTTTTTAGGTTTACTTCAAAAACAAATTGTAACAATAAGTTTCTCAAAGGTGGAAATTGCCACTTCTGAAAGAAAATTAAACGCTAACGATCATTTCTTTCCTAAAGGCAGATGAATAGAATCTAAAAAAAGGTTGCCGGGCATACTCGCCTGGTATTCACTGAATTCATTCAGGACGAGCAAACATAGAACAGCAATCAGTCTTTTAATTAACTGTGCCAGAAAATAATTTTGTTAGCCTCCAGCGATGTCGATGAAGGAGAATGCGTCAATAATTCACTAGGCTTTTCTCTCGTTGTGTTTTTTTGGATTTTTCGATATAACAGACGAGTGGCTATTAGCGAGAATTGACCCTCCATTGTTGATTCTTCGATTATTTTAAGAATCATGAATACGAGAGTATACTTTCATTCACAGAAATTCTAAAGTACAGTAAGCTATCAGAAATTGAATTTATTTCATTTCAAATATCATCTTACATACATGGGAAATTATTTTGATGTAATGAAATCCAAAAGCACAATAGCATAGACCAGGGGGGCTACCTGCGGCTTGAGAGCCACATGCGGCTCTTTGAAGCATTATTTGTGCCTCTCGATAAATGTTTCATTATCATTTTTGTGTTATTTTATTTAAAAAAATTGTTATCGTCCATATGTGTTTGGAAATGTCTTTTAAATTACTGGCAACAAATAAGAAAGACTAAGTGCAACGTTGTAACAAATTTCATTTGCGGAAACCGAAATGGAGATTTCATTGAAAACTATAATTATTAAATTTTGAATGAACCTGTAATTATTTCCAATATTATGTTCAAGATTTAGTATGGAAACAATATTCAGAAACCTTCACATAGAGATAAGACAATTTACGAGAGCGCAGTATAAGATAATTGTTACAAAATAAAATCGTTTGAATATAGTTCATAAAACGGTAACGAAAAATCTATGTAAGCAATTGTGGACAAAAAGTGACAAGAACTATCGAGTGTTGTTCATTTTATTTGCTTATATATAACATATGACTGAAATTATTGACGATTCTCTTTACATTATTAATAACCAGAAAATCAGAATCAACAATCAAGCCAATTGATGAGTTTATTGCATTAACCTGAAATCTGACGTGTCCTTCGAAGGAAAAAACGAAAGAACTGTTGTCACGAGAAAATTTTGTTTCTTCGATTTCTTCGAAAAGTGAATTATCAGTTCAGCATTTTACAATAAAAGCAACTTGACGTTAGACGCGTTCAGGATGAGTTGGAACATTCAAGGGGAACAGCTAATGGCTTCAGAAGAGAGCAACCTTGTTTCCTCCCTAATTTATTGATGTTGCCAATTCATTTATTGAGACCTCGAATTTTCTACGTTTCGCTTAGTTCTTCATTCGTTGGATCGTAGCTCTCTTGAAAATATATAAAACTTTTTCTTTTATACGAGCATGGGTTCCACAAATGGATATACTCATGCAAGCCACTTTTCCGTAACTGTTTTCATGTGGAATGTTTTGCTTCTCTCATCATTCATTTTAAATTCATTCATACGATATTGCCATTCGAGTATCAAGCTGAATTTGTACTTAAATTTCTTTGTCGTACAAAACTTTTCTTCTATATACAGTGTGCCCAAGAAAGTACCAGAAAGATTTTCAGTTACTCTCACAAGATGGAGCTGTTAGTTAAAGTTAATTTTGAAACTTGGCAGGCAACATAACTGAACAGTCGCAAGCGTTATGATTTATTGTTACTCTGAAATGAATAATAAACGCCAAACAGGTTAAAAAAGTCATTTCAAAGAGAAAAAATTCTGAAATTGTGTACCAACGTGCACATAACATAACTTAACTGTATACGACGCTCAACTTCTCTACAAATTTTTACCTTATACAACCTTTTAAACCTACCTACTTTCTTTATCATTGCATTAATTGATCTTTTAGAAAAAATAAATTCACGGACTAATTCTCTTTGTGATGTAGTTGGTTCATCTAACAGACTGGTTCATCTAACAGACACCTCTCCATAAGTTTCAAACTTTTTTATAATGGCCAAAATTGATGATTGTTCAGTTGGTTCTTGGTTGTAAGTTTGTTGCCATTCATCCTGGACAATCAAGATAGTACCATTTTCTGAGCTTCCTTCCATTGGCATGTAAAACCAGCAATAGCAATATAATTCAAACACTCTTTTTTTTGTTTTTATAAAATTACATTGTTTCAAAATTTAATGCACATTCAAAACAGGGCCCTCCTTCGGCATTCAGCCTAAAAGTTGCCGAAACTTTCTTGGGCACACTGTATGTCCGAAATTTGAGTATATCCACCACTGTATCCGCCCGAAAATGGAGCAGAGCGCAAAATACGAGCATTCGACTTTTCTCCGCTGTAAGGTGATTGGTATATATTTGGAAAATTTCCAGTTAAAACGAAATGGATTGCTAGAACGGCCATCCACCATCCTTATTGAATCATATCCAAGAAGTATTTGCCAGGAAGCCAGAAGCATCAAAACACGTAACTTCCGTAGCGTGATTTGCCTAAATGTTCCAAGCAAACATATATCAGAATGCTCTAATTACTAGTATTAATAAAGAACGGGGAATTCGCTGATCACGACTTGCTACCTAATGCATTCGCACGTCAAGCACATAAACGATCAGTGGGATATATGAGTGTTCTGTCTAATGAATCACCTTCTCCCGCCTATTTTCATTCGGTCACTACCAACATACGATTTAAAATTTATATCTTGATTAAACATTTGCCTAACTATCTACTATGCAATGAATACAATATCTATAAATTATGTTCGGAATAGGGTATAAGAAATGAAAAAGAAGTGAAAGAATTGAGCCAACGTAGCACGCCATTCCTTCAAACGACTAACTGCAGCTGAACAGAAGATAGTAATGTAATTATTGGTTGAGAAATATATGAAAAATGTGCTTTCCATTTCTACACGAATAGTGAAAGGAATAAAAAGGAATAGATCGATCTATTTTATCAGGTAATCTGTATACCCTTTCATCTAGATCTTTTTTGTCTCACCAACAGTAACTTTCTTTTGTAAAACATAATTTTTTCCGCTTGATGACTGATTGAAGGGAACAAGGAAAATTCATATATTTTCTACCTTTTTAGTTGATTATTATCTTCAGGAATAATATTTTCAACTTATGCTTCGATTTGTCTGAATTGCAAAGCAATTATTTAGAAAAAAAACAGAAAAATAGTGGCAGACAATGATTTCTGCTATGAATTTACTTTCAACGGTGTTTTTCAAAATAATATTTATGGTCTATTATGCATTATATTCAACTTATTTTTTATTTGGGAATTCCGTACCTATGGCATTCTTCAATATATGCACCTATTAACTAGAGTCTTGGTGGCATATATTCATCTCATTATCGAAAGTATCTCAATGCTACTCTAGATTGAAGACAAACTTTCTTAGTGAAATAAATTCGATCATAAAAACAAAATTGAGATAACAAATTGAATAAAACAAATCTATTTAATCGATCTTTTGAATATCACAATTGTTTTCGTAGATGAAGAGTTGGAACAAAAAAACAAAATCCATCGATGTGTCCAACTCAATCACCATTTACGCCTTGTGTGAATGTGACGACCAAATTTATCTCAATTTCCATTTAGTTCGTGAATAAAATAAAGGATTTCGCTGGAAAAATAGTTAATCACTTCCGAAAAGTAGACTTGGAGATTTTCGGAATAATTTATATTGAAAGTCTGAAACGGAAACTCGGCATTCTGCAACAGTAAGTCGGCAGTTTTTAAAATACAACCCCATTACGAGCCACATAAAAATGTCAACCCCGCTCATTTTTCAGTACGTCCTTTCTATTTAACTTTATTATCACCTTTCTACGTTGGACAGGTTTGTTGATGAGATTTTTCACTTACTTTTGACGTCTATTTTTCAATGAATGTTTGTGCAAAATATCCTTTATTTAATTTTTTCATCAAATTTTCCAAAATTTGAATTCTGTATTCTCGTTAAATGAACCTTTGGTTGCTTTCTGAATGAACCTTCCTTTCTACGTCTATACAAAATTTCATTCGCATATAATCGAAAGATGAGGGCCTCGGTTTGAGATTATCCATTGCTAATGGTTTTGAAATTTCTATAACCTAATTTATTTTGGAGTTTGAGTAGGAAAAATAAAAACTTCCACAGTAATAAGATATTAATTATTTGTTGTTATCATACACAAAGTTTCACAGTTCAAACATCAAAAAACTTAAGAAAGCAAGAGATAGAAAATGAATGACAAATGAAACTGTTTACTGGGAAATAGTGAAAATCTACATTTATTGATAATCTGAGATTGCATTTTTGTCATCCTCCAAAATATTTTATTATCTCCGTCTACTCATTGCACTTTGAAACTTCATTCATTATGAATAGTTATATTTATATAACTTTAATTGAAAAATAAAACGTAAGTTGTTTGTTCGAAGTATCAGTACAGGGGACAATTTGAACATTAAAATTCAGGACAAGAATCTACGCTTCATTAATTGAAAATATGTTCGAACATTTAGATGATTATAGCGAAAATCAAAACTTCACTTCATTATCCACTTTTTTCCACATAAGTACGAGCATTGAGAGGACACTATAACTCAGCGACAGATTCAAAATAAATTGTGTTCTCTTCGATCTAAACCCATCTCAGGTAATGTAACAACTATTTTCGCAGAAGAAAAATCGAGAAAGAGACCCCTCTTCAGTGTGACAATGGGAATATCCACTACCATTTCTTATGAGCTGATTTTTGACATATGGAGTGTAGACTAAACGGGCGAGAAGTATGATATGTCAAAGACCCCATCTATTTACCTCGTATTTTGCCTGAACGATTTTCGGCATATAATATATTTTTAGTTGAATTTTCCTGGAAAATAAAAGACTCTTCTTCAGTATCGAAACTCAATAGTGAGTTGCAGGAGTGATTTTCACATACATTTTAGATAACCTGGAACACGATTTTAGAGTCTGATTATTGTATATATATATATATATTTTTTTTATTTATTTTTTTTTTTTTTATTTATATATATATATATATATATATATATATATATATATATATATATATATATTCCCGGTACATAGTGGCCCCCATCGACGAAATGAGCTGAACTTTGAGATCTGGGGTTTTTCTTAATACCAAAAAACTAAAACTATCAAAATTTCATATTGAGTAAATCAAAGTTTTAGGACATTCAAACTTTGGACAAGAGATTGCCGGGCAGATACCCAAGCTGGTGTCAACAGATGTAGAAATTAATCATCGACAACATATCCAAAATTCAGTCTCCTAAGGCTTTTTGGATGATGCATGATGATACTTCAGGAGTTTTGCACCCCAGTAGATTCAATTGATTGTAGGGAAATGCCTTTTGGCGCATTCTATTTTACTCACGTCTACGGCTCATACAGATTGAGTTGAAAGGTTAAAATTTCTTACGTGGATTGAGCTCATGTTGCACTGTAGTGATTTTGATTATTTTCCTTAATTTTAATTCAAAGATTTCATATTCTTTTGTCGGTGTTGAAGTTTTGCGCAGCAGCTTCTGCTGGTTGAGTGAGAGGGTTGAGTTTGGTTGTGTTTATGTTGAGGAAATGCACACTGTGAGTTTGAATAGATTTTTTTATCGTAGCATTCTTTATATTACAATTTTTTGAAGATTATCGAGCATTGCGCATCTCTACAGCCACTCCAAATTTAGTTAGAAGGATGAAGGTAGATGCCATTTGGGGATTTGAAAGTTTTTTCTCACTTCCGCAATTTTTATGTATAAACACGGAGCTCTGCTGCAAACTCGCTTTTCAAATTTGCTTCACTCAGAAACACTAAGCTGGACAATGTTATTCGATTATGATTCAATTATTGTTGTGGGTGCAGTTTGAGGTATGATAAATTTGGAAGATATGCCGGAAATGCTAAATCCTCCAAAGTCATTTCTCTCTCTGGAAAAATATACAATTTTCAAATCAAAAAAATAAATGTCTGCCAAAGAATTGTAGATGTATATTCAGTTTCTCTAGAAATACATCCATTTTCCACGATAGCGAAATTATTGAAAAATTGTTGAAAATTTTATATTCTGCTATGTTATCATCATTATTCGGAGTATTCCTGAAAGATATATCATATATTTCTTAAACATATCATGTTTTAATATATATAGGTGATTGAAGTGAAATTTATTAGCTAGTTAATTTCCATTCCTTATGTTCACGTTCAGTGAAGAGGCTTTAAATTCAAATATCAAGTATCATATTATGAATACGTTTGAAGAACATAAGCAATAATTCGATAAAGGTTGATGCAGTTGCTGTTATGACATTACAGAAGTTCGCTACTGAATGGGTACGTAACAGTCCTCCACATATACATCATTTGTGAGCCCTACCTGTAGCTATGCGAAGTGAATTTTCGAATTCATTCGGCGAGCTTGCCATTGTTTACTGTCCATTGGCAATCATACCTCCATATTTGACAAATAGTTTCACGAGATAATCAGCTTTTATTCATCGACGGCATCAATACATTCGATACAGCCTTAAGCGGATAGATGCAATATAACGGAATGTTTCTAATTAATTGACTTTCAGAATAGTTTATGCCGTATTGGTTTAATCAAATTAGAAAGTACAGATATTTCACCGGATGATGTACCTGTCCCCAATACTATTCCCAATCGTGCCCCTCCATCATCTCAAAAAGCAGCTTAATCAAACTTCCGAAACCAATCCTAATTACATTTCAACCGAAATACATTACGATGCCTAGGAAGCAAAGTAGATGATAGTCATACCCTTCCAGGGTCAGCCTTGACTAGACATACACAGTGATCCCGTGGGATGCTGCTGGCAACCCGAATTCAAACTGACTGACGGGTGCACTCCCGTTACTGCTTGTAAGTTCATCATAACATTCCAATTTGTTTAATCTAAAGTTTCTTGTTTTGCTCTAAGTGGAAATTCAGCTGAAATAGCTTCTTGTGAGTTCGTTTCGTTTTCGAGAGATCAGTGTGCTCAAACCCTGAATGAATTTTGATTACATCGCAAATGAGAGCGTGGTTTAGTTGAGAATTTGACAAATTAATTGTGAGTCAAACAGTCTATCATCTCTTTCTTGGAATAAACTCTAAATGAAATTATTGCTTCTGTCTGATGCAAGACATCGATCTCTGAAAGCAAATAACTGCAGGCGATCTTGAAAATACCCTCTATAAAGTCAAGCTATATAGCTCGCGAACGTTTTAAGTGGATCAATAAACAAACTAGGATACCTCCATGAAGCGACCTGAGTATTGAAATATACCGAATCATTTCCAATAACATGACGAGAGAATTATCAATATAATCATTGTGCTAATTAGCCTCTTTTCCACCATTTATATAGTTAGGTATAATCGTGTTTGTAATTTAAACAAATAATGAGAGAAATATTTGACTGTTTCATTCTCTAAATTTTTTTCGAATATCTCTCATTGTTGAAGGAATTGGTAAAACAAAAACCAATATCTTGTGAATATTTCTGAGCATGAAACGATCTGGTGTTTGAAAATTAGAGAAAACTTTTTTAGTTTGAATTGTTTGCATCTTTTTTCAATACAGTACATTCGTTGTTTCTTAGAAAACACATCAAGCAGCGACCACGTCAGTTCTAGACTATTCATGTACCTTTTTCTTTTTATTTGGGTTGCCTCTGCTTATCTCTTTGTTACAGAGTGTTCATTGCTATTTGTTCGTGCCACTATCAAGTAGCAACATCAAATCAAAAGTGAATGGAATCAAATGGAAACACAAAGGGAGACAAATAATATTGAGTTTATGGAAATTGTCCTGAGAAACATCTGTCACAGCTTGAACTCATTTACATGACACATAAAAAGGCCAATGGGCTCTTGAGGTGGTTTTCACTGTAAGATAATTTGTTTCATATTCACGAAACAATTTACCTAGTGAAATATTCTCGGTTTTAAGATGTAATTTCGCATAAATTATAACTACTTCGGGGCTTATAGAATTGAACATTATTCATTAATTTTACTCTTGTATCCGTAATAAGTCACACTTGCTAGATGGGTTTGCCTGTTGTGGAAACTCAGAAATGGTAATGCAGTGACAGCTGCTTGTAGAATATGATTAGGTGAAACGTGAAATGCAAAACAGCTTTATCGGTGATAGAGAAACGGGTTAAAGAGGGATGACATTTCAGTTTCATTATGTTTTCGGATTCTGCACCTCTTGTTTTGAAACTTGAAAGGAGGAAATTGAATTTTCGAACATTCATGGCGATTAGTTACCTATATCTTTCGAGAACAACTGAAACCGCGCTTTGTTAGAATATCCGAAATCCTTTGTCGTAACGGGAAGTATCCATTTTGGTTCAATTAGCTGTGCAGCATTCAAGACCACTCACGACCCAACTCCAACACCCTTGGAGTCAAACTAGGCGAACAAAGTTCTGAAGGTGTGCTCTCTGCATTTCCTCCAACAGTCATAGAAATTCGAGTTCCAAAGTTAAAGTCATCTATAAAACTAATTGAAAGTTCGGCTTGGCTTCGGTTCCAATATCAATATATACATTTATACTCACTTCAGTATACTTAATAGATTTGTAACTATGAAAACTAGTGGAAAGCCGGATTTATTCTTTCCAGGGATTTACTGTATGAACAATTTTTCATGAGTACCTACTGTTATATTTTTTTCGTAATCCCATACTGTTATTTTGATTTAACGGTATTCAGATGACAATTGAAAAGTCAGTGTTAACGGCCGCCGGCCGTTATATTTTTATAACGGCCGGCGGCCGTTAAGAAATCACTTGTTCAAATATTTATTTCAAAACATCAATTTGCTTACAATAACAACATTGAAATCTTGGTCCACATCGAGTTGGGAGAATTAACCTCTGATTTTCATTTCGCATAGGCTAATAATACATCTTCATTAACCACCTTTACATTCTTGCTTTTACGCCACATTTCAAAATTTTCATATTCTTTTTGATATCGCTCTTGAGTTATTTTCGGCAGTTAATCAACACTCGCTGCACTGCACATGATTCTCCCAATATTTCTAAAGGAATTTGATTTTGTTCCTCAAATTCATCCATGGTCGTCGTTAAAGCGGACTTGAGAACACAAAAAACTGACGTTGTTTATAAAACTGTCAAACTGTTCCATGACAACAGAGTGCACGACGTTGGAATTTTTCTTTAGAATTGCGAGGTACGGGTTTTTTC
Organism: Cynegetis impunctata; assembly: GCA_030704885.1. NCBI lineage: Eukaryota > Metazoa > Arthropoda > Insecta > Coleoptera > Coccinellidae > Cynegetis > Cynegetis impunctata. Next base: position 479,688 of record JARQZK010004343.1, read on the forward strand.
TTTCTTCGGAATGAAAATATAATCTTTCAACGGAATTACGAAAAATTTTTAACGACACACGGCCGATACGCAAATAACGGATTCGGTTAGTTGTTATGCGGGTCGCATTGGACTCCAACGCGGGCCGGATTGGACCCCAACGCGGGCCGGATTGGACCTTCACGAGGGGCGGATTGGATCCTCACGCGGGCCGGAGGTTGCCCATTGTTAGCAAGTGTGTGCTATATGAATTCAGACATTAATTTGACGATGAATGGAACGAAGAAATATTGGGTTTTGGGTGTTCCAATTGCTACAAAATGAAATTCTTTTTTGATCACTAGCATAATAAAAAAACACGTGGAAAATTGAAAACCCACGATCTTAAGACAGAGAAACATCCATCATATTTTTTCATATAATCTGTGTTTTCATTTTGTACTGTAGTTAAATGGGTCTGTAGAAGCCATTAATTTTATTCCGAAAATAGTTGATTTTAGGTATAGGGCATGATTATATATATATATATATATATATATATATATATATATATATATATATATATATATATAGATAAAAATATGTATATATATTTATATATATATATATATATATTATATATATATATATATTATATATATATATATATATATATATATATATATATATATATATATATATATATATATATATATATATATATATATATATATTTAAGACAACAATCAAATTAATTAAACCTATTTTGTACATAACGTGGGTGAAGGTTTCTGTGGTTCCCTTCCCATCTAATATCAACAGACCTATTTATTGATATTGGACTAAATAGCACGTAATTAATAACTGAAGACGGCCATAGCCGTAATAAAAAATTTTTGAAGAAAAGATAAATAGTACCCTATTCTTTGACTTCTCAAAATCAAAATAATTTGAACCTATTTCGAACATTAAGTGGGTAAAGGTTTCTGTGGTTTTCCTTACCATCTAATAATAACAGATTTGAATGTTAATATTGGACTGAATAGCATGTAATAAATAACAGAGAACGGCCACAACAGAAAAATTTTGATGAAACATAGAAGTCTTTTTCAACTATTGAAATTTTTTCAAATTAATAAATGTTAAAGAAATTTCAATTTTTCAAAAGTTTTGATAAAGCCACGAATGTCGTGGCGAAACTTCAACTTTTTAATAAAATCGAGTTTTTTGAGATTCACCAAAACTGTTATTGCTAATAATTATCGAAAAGTTATATATATATATATATATATATATATATATATATATATATATATATATATATATATATATATATATATATATATATATATATGTGTGTGTATATGTAAATATAAAATATTTTCATATTCCACCAATTTATCTTTCAAATGATTCTATAGAAAGTACGTGAATAAGAACATCCTCACATTTTACAACTCCTCTAAGCCTTCACTTCCGTACAATACAACAATTCTCGTATTGAACACGACAGACTGTTTATGTGTCCGCAGCAAAGCATATTCAATATTTTTCATCTTATAATAGTTCCTGAAACAACTTTTCACGGCGTCTTTGTCACGAGCTTTGCTACTAATAAAAAGCGAAGAAAATGACCCGACAAGTTTTCATTTCGGCTTGATAAAGTATACTTTCCTCCTCTGAGCAAAATGATTTGAATATTTGTATCCAGTGAAAAATATCATGTTATTTTGCGGAAAAGTTTCAAGAACACGATTGCACGGTCAAGTTTATGAAAAAAGTTCTACATCTGTTGATAGATTTGAGGTGATATTGAAAAATAGCATTTCCTATGATCGATGAAATTTTGCTGTTTGGTCGCTACTTCGGAAGAAATATCCTTCTTTATAATAGCACAGTTCTACATGAAAATATTTTCCTCATATGATTTTTCAACTCTGTTTATATAGAAAACGAGACTATTAGATGAAGTTGAAGGCATATATTGAAATATCAAATTTAGAGTGAATTTTATACACACACATACACACACACATATATATATATATATATATATATATATATATATATATATATATATATATATATATATATATATATATATATATTATGTATATATATATATATATATATATATATATATATATATATATATATATATATTTAATTTTTCTTCGACCTATCATATATATTTTTTCCTAATGTAACGTTCTCGGTGTCACTTTAATTAACACAATCTAGGTGTCATGCAAATTCTTGTCTATTTACGTTTCGACCATTTAATGGCACTTTTCAAAATCTATAAAATCAAAGGAAGTATATTACATCAATTTTAACAGTTATTGCGAAAAAACACTCGTTCAATTTCAATGAGAAAAAAATAATAAAAACTGAGTCGAACACCAAAAAAGGGGAATGTCTTGAATCGTTGGATATCCAAAAAAATGTAAAATATGCAATTCACAACAAGAAAGATATAAATAATGATACTAAACTATTTGCTTCTCTGTTATACGTGCAGAATTAACTGACCTACCACACGTTGCCTTTGTGATAATATGTGTTGTAGGAAGGTTTAATTATTTATTTTTTTTATTTTAGTTGATCATCTACGTTTAAAGGTAAGAATGAATTTCATATGTGTTGTAGGAAGGTTTAATTATTTATTGTTTTCATTCTAGTTGATCATCTACGTTTAACGGTAAGAATAAATTTTATATAACTGTTGAAATTATAGTAACATACGTCCTTTAATTTCGTAAATTTTGAAATTGTCGAAACGTTAAAAGATAAAAATTTGTATGACACCTAGAATGTGTTAATTGGTAATTTTTATGATGGTACAAAGGAAATTG
>JARQZK010004343.1:487500-507500 GCA_030704885.1 Cynegetis impunctata
ACCACGAGATTATTCCACAGGGTGTTTTGAAATTAGGGTTCAACAACAAACTTCTCATTAACCCTGTAGAATAACTAATGAGGCAGCTTTCAACAAAAGACTGAATGTGCAAGTTGAAACTAAATATTTCATCTACAGTTTTCTGAAAAAATTTTCAAAATTGAACTATAAATAAAAAAACTATGACTTCTCAAATATTACCAAATATTAACTTGTTGCGTTTTTTTTTGCACCTGAGTGTATATATATATATATATCCATCCGAGATGGGCTAAATTTGTAATCTGTAGTAGTTTTTGAGGCAAAAAAACTGTTAAAATAGGAGGGAATGCAGTCAAAATTTTTGATTCAACTGATGTGGCGATACAATCCTTTGTGTTTTTCGACAATTATCCTCATCCGCCGATTTTTAAATGTATAAATGTAATATCACCGAGATTCCGTAGTGGAGTAAATGTAAATCGGTGGGCTCGGAAAAAGTGAAGTTTATTTTCATTTACGCCAATTCACTCCTTTTTTATAAGTTACTCGCGAACTTATTGAATTCTTTCATGCATCTAATTATATTGAAATATTTTTCCCTTTATCACATAAATTCTTTTGATCTCGAAATATAAAAAATTTTGTTTAGTCGTATTTTCTCCGAAAATAGTAAACATAGACTATTGCACTGCATCGAAAATTCGAGAGTGGATATTGAATATATATATATATATATATATATATATATATATATATACATATATATATATATATATATATATATATAATTATATATATATATATATATATATATATATTTATATATATATATATATATATATATATATATATATATATATATATAAAATGTGTATAAATATATAGATGTATATATATTAATGTGAGAAATATATATGTATATTATATATATATATATATAAAAAAATGTGTCTAAAAATATATATATATATATATATATATATATATATATATATATATATATATATATATATATATATATATATATATATATACATATATATATATATATATATATATATATATACATATACATATATATATATATATATATATATATATATATATATATATATATATATATATATATATATATATATATATATATACAGGGCCGGATTAACCATTAGGCAGAGTAGGCAACTGCTTAGGGGTCCCGCATCGACAGGGGGCCCGTACACGCACCAAGATAAAAAAAATCATCAAATGAAAATTTGTATGAAATTTCTCAACAATATTATTGCACTCTTTCGACGCATGTTGTCAATTGATGAAATACTTCATACATACAGAACCTACTAGTATCGAGTAGTAGAACTAATAAACTGCCTTCGTTCAACAATGTCTCCGAACCGTTTGAATTCATTGTCGATAATGGCAATTGAAAATAATGTAATAAAAAGGGTCAACTTTCAAGATGTTTTAAACGATTTTGTTTATGAAAAAATTAGAAAACTTAATATTCATACTTACCGTACTGTACAAAACCAGAAAATATCAGTTGACTTTTTCCAATTTGTACTTAACAAGACTGTTTTCTTTCGTTTATTTTATTTTATTGCGTTTAACAAGATTAAATTGAAAATAACCGGGTCCCGTCTCATTTCTCTTTCCTAACCCATCATGCAACCTGGATCATCATTCATCACTTTTCTATAACTTATTCATTAAGACGATTAAGCTAACGAGTCAGGTAAGCTGATGCTGCAGCATCAAGTCAAAGTAACCATGTTGTTGCAATATCACATAAGACTTTGAAGTAACAAGATACCTGGAGTCGATCATCTGGAAGTTTCTTACATCCCTTTATCAACTTGAAAAACCTGTGGCCCGGACAGGGTTAATCCGGCCCTGTATATATATATATATATATATATATATATATATATATATATATAAAATAGATATATATATATATATATATATATATATATATATATATATATATATATATATATATATATATATATATATATATATATATATATATATATGTCTATTTTTTTTTACCTTCAGAGATGGGCTAAATTTCTGTTCTGTAATAGATTTTGAGGCAAAAAAACAGTTGATATAAGAGGGAATGCAGTCAAAATTTTGGATTCAACTGATGTGGAGATATAATCCTTTGTGTTTTCCACTATTTTCCTTAACCGCAGACATTTAAATTTAGAAATTTAATGTACTTTTGCACGCGAGATGCAATTCGCTGTGGCTTCTAACCAGCATAATTTTTTTTTCTTAATTAACACTCCGCGTATCTTTCGGAGCGGAAAAAATTACGAGTAAATTAACTCTGCCACTCATGCATTATTTTTCAAAATTCAAAAAATTTACCTACATCAGAACAAAAAAGCAACTATAAGAAAATTTTGTTCCATTTGAGACCAATATAAAAAATGTATACTTCGAAAGTGCTCTGAATAAATCTATTCACATCAACGTTATGGAATCCGACAATAACCCATTCGCTGCGGCATACTTTGAGGCTGCACGTAATCAGTAAATATTCTAACAGTTTACCGAGAATCATCACGAGTTCATCGAAAACTCGGTTATATGAAAATTTCGGATTTATGACAGATGCTGTTCATAGTTTCTTTCCATATAAATCGAGCGACGAATATATTAGAGTGCTAAAGCTCATGATATGCAAATTTCAAATTTTCCCACGAATGATGCACGCTTCTAGCTGAATTATTGAGAGAAAAGGACGGCGCAGCTCTTTGGAGGAGCCAAACAGACTGATCGTTCTTATATTATACTTTCCAGTATCAGAAAACTTTGTATACGGACTACAACATAACTGCGAAAAATTCAGCTCAATAACAGAGTACTTCATAAAGTGGTACGACGGAATATATTATCTGGCACAATAATCGCAGTTTTCATTTGAATTGATTGACTGATATCAAAGCATTATTTCCTTTATACTTTGAATTGAAGATGATAGAATAATCGGACAAAATCCGTTAAATATGGTGAGATATTTTTCAATCCCAGCCCAAGATCCATAAATGGACGTTGATCATGGATTATTATTTGCCTTATACGAAGAAACAACAAGCCTTCATTCCCTAGAAGGATCAGAGAGCGGGAGAAGGATCGAATCATTAATCAAATGTTCAATATGCCTGAATAGGGATATTTGAAATTTAGATATTCAACATCTATAACTAAGAACTTTATAGTCGATCGAACTTAGATTTAGTAAAACTTTGAGCAGATATATTTCCAGTATCTATGAATAGATAATAATAATCGATATTTACTGTTATTTACGTCTTGTGATTACCTTAGAATTGAAAGAGCTCAGTACACTTTTAATTGAATTAGTAGCTTATGAGAAGGGAAGTCTCGCTAACCCAATAAGTTGCCTGAATTCTGCGAATTATTTGTTGCAAAAGGCACACATCTAAGATTAGCGGCGTTTTCATATCACACGGAGTAAATGACTCATTTTGTTTAAATGTAATAAAAGAAGAAGTAAGTTCATCTTCTTATAATAAGAGAAATATTTGCCTCCGTCATATTGTCCACTCATCTATGATATTTTTACAAACAAAATCTTAATTCCCTAACTCACTTTGGAATGGGCTAAAGAGATGCGCAAACCTTCAATAGCTGCAAAAACGCATAAACCTTTTACATCAAAATGGCAGCTGTGAGAATGAACATTTGAAGTCCCCAAATAGCACTTCACTTATAAAGGGTTCAAAATCCTTCCAAACCAACCAGTTGGCTGCATTTCGTATATGTTATAGATAATTAGTTTCCACATCTTTTGACACCAGTTTGAAAATTTTTTGTCATGAGTTTTCATGCCTGATGTTTGAAGATGCAGAAATTTTGATATTCCTGAATTTTTATAGATTTTCGTACATCAAGAAACACCAGATACACCAAATTTCAGATCATTTGCTTTAATGAGAAACACTAGAAATATCAATATCTACTGGAAAAGGAATATATATATATATATATATATATATATATATATATATATATATATATATATATATATATATATATATATATATATATATATATATATATATATATAATCTCTTGATGATTATTAGCAATAACAGGCTTGTTGAATCTCAAAAAACTCGATTTTATTAAAAAGTTGACGTTTCGCCAGGACTTTCGTGGCTTTATCAACATTCTAAGAAATTGAAATTTCTTTGACATTCATTGATTTGAAAAAATTTGAATAGTTAAAAAAGACTACTATGTTTCACTAAAATTTTTCGGCTGTGGCCGTTCTCTGTTATTTATTACGTGCTATTCAGTCCAATATTAACATTCAAATCTGTTATTATTAGATGGTAAGGGAAACCACAGAAACCTTTACCCACGTAATGTTCGAAATGGGTAAATTTTAGTGAAACATAGTAGTCTTTTTTAACTGTTCAAATTTTTTCAAATCAATAAATGTCAAAGAAATTTCAATTTCTTCAAAAGTTTTGAACGCGATGTCGTGGATGTCGTGGCGAAACGTCAACTTTTTAATAAAATCGAGTTTTTTGAGATTCAACAAGCCTGTTATTGCTAATAATTATCAAGAGATTAGAAATAGGTCACAGGCAACAACAATTCGAATAAATATATATATATATATATTAAAAAAAAAAAAAATATATATATAAATATATATATATATATATATATATATATATATATATTAATATATAAATATTTATATATATAATCGTGATCAAGAACGTCTGAAACGGATACGAAAACGACTCTCGCACTGTTGATTTTCGATAAAGTGCAATGGTCTATTATTTTTGGAGAAAATACGAGTAAAAATAGTAGGGATATGTTAACTCGATATCACGAGTATGTTATTCTAAGTCTATATAGTAGACAGAGTCTCCAATTTTGATATATCACACATTGCATTGAAGTTTTATGAATACGTTCAAATGATCTTGAAGCTTATTTTATTGGACCTGTATGAAGAGATAACACCTTGAAGTAGGGATAGAAATTCCTATATATGGAGAGCAAATCACGGAAGGAGAAACCAAAGTACAGCGGAGAAATAATTCATATTATTATGATGTTAAAATAGATTCAGAGCTATTTCCATGAATTATCCCTGCTACCTCTTCAACTTCCTACTGCTTTTAATCTATTATTTTAGCTCCGTATTCTCTTCTCTTCCATTCTTTCCAACTTTTCAGATTTACGTTCTTGGGTTACTTGGGGAAACATTTGATTTCATCTTTATTCAAAATTAATGTTGTTGAAATCAGTTCTAGATTTAAAAATATGGTATCAATATTTCTCCGTAGAAACTTTTTTCTTCGAAAAATAAATTAGCTAATAGTTCATTTTTTTTTCAATAAATAATGCAAAAATGTTTGCAGAAGCAATTTACAACGACAATGTTTTGTAGGGATGTAAACTCTAAATAAATTCTGTGAATCTTCTATCAAAAGTTAGATAATTTTATTAGGTTAATTTATTTGATGAGTGAGTTTATTTTTGATACGTACCTACTCATTAATGTTAAATGTCTTCGAACATTTAAATCATATGCTGGCTATTATTGCAAAATTGAAATTCAAGTAGAATAATGGAAAACTTTTTTTTCTGTTTCAGAACTAGGTCTATTTTTAGTAATGACTTAAAATTGCCGAATGATAATAATAATAATAATATTTATTCACCATCAAATTTTACATGGTTCGTCAAAATAACAATTAAAATTAAAAATTGAAACATAAAATTTCCTCCAAAGAATAGAATGCACCCTTCAACAATATCTCATTTATTTTCCTTTTGAAGTTCCTTTCCGGTAACTTCCTTATTTCAACAGGTAGCTTGTTGAAAACCTTTATGGCCCAATAGCTCGAAATATTCTGTGTGTTCTTCTTCCTGTGAAGTGGAGTGAGAAGATCGTTCCTGTATCGAGTGTCGAAGCTGTGGTAAGTTCCATTTCTTGGCATAGAGTTTCCTCTGTGATACACATACTTCAAACATTCTCCTATGAACAGACATGGAAAAGTCAATATTTTCTGATCTACGAAGTATGTTTTACACGAGATTCTACCTGCCAATCCGTACATAATACGTATCGCTTTTTTCTGCAAGATGAAAATTCTCGATGCATCTGAAGCATTTCTCCACAGTAATATACCATATAGAAGAATACTCTGGAAATTTGCAAAATACGCTGTTCTGATCATATCTTCCGTACCACACCTCTTCAGTCTCCTCAAAAGATACAGACTTTTTGACAATTTACCACAAACATAATCAACATGCGCAGCCCAATTCAATTTATTATCCATTATAATTCCCAAGAACTTCACACAAGCTCGATGCTCCCTGCCTCCAAACTCCAACTTGACTGTTTTATCCGAATTCAACTTGAGTGAATTCGACAAAAACCATCTCTCAATCTCACCCATGGCGAGTTTGACCCTCTCAATGAATTCCTCTCTACTCCTTGAATGTACAATGACAGATGTATCATCACAGAACAAACACAAGGAGTCACAGGCCGATATCATCAGGTCATTGATATAAAGAAGGAAAAGAATAGGCCCCAGAACCGATCCCTGAGGTACTCCATACTGAATCTCCTGCTCTACTGAAATAACACCATTTCACTCGACTCTCTGCTTCCTTCTGCTCAAATACGACCGCAGCAATGTGAGCACATTTCCCCTGAACCCACAAACATTTAATTTTTTCAGTAAAAGCTCATGAGGGACAGTATCAAATGCTTTGCTCAGGTCAAAGTTGAGCATCTCCACAAATTCGCCGCCGTCCATAGCCTGTATAATTTCAGTTAACGCCTCCATGAGTGCAGAAGCTGTACTCCTTCCTTTTCTATAGCCGTGTTGATTTTCGTTGAAATATTTTTTCTTTTCCATCCAATTCAACATCCTGTTTTTTATAATAGTTTCAAAAATTTTTGACATACATGGTAGAATTGCAATCGGTCTATAATTGTCGCAGCTATTTTTGTCCCCTTTTCCTTTATAAATGGAACTATTTTGGAAATCTTCAATTCATCAGGAAAATAACCTTGGCTAAAACATTTATTTAGAATCAATGAGATCGGTTTGACTACTGCTTCATTGACATCCTTCACTATACCAACAGATAAATTGTAAATATCACAAACTTTTTTCGGTTTAATGGATTTTATTACCTTTTCAACTTCACTTTCAGTACATTCGAATAGAAAGCATGATTTTTCATCATTTAAACTCTGAGGTTTCGGTATTTTGTTTATGTTATGAGCTTTGGTTTTTAGTTCTTCGAAAATTTTCTTGCCTGCAGTAGTGAAGTGATCATTTAATTGATCAGCATTTAGTTTAGTATATGTATTTCTATCTTTTTTTCGAGTTATCATTACATTGTATCAATTCCCATAATGCTTTTTGTTTATTGTCAGCTCTTCTCAAATAGTCTTCATTCTTTTCTTTTATTACCCTATTTATTTCAGCAGTGTATTCCTTTTTGTAAGCTTTGTATGCTCTCAGTGATGTATCATCTGCTTTGGCTATTGAAATTGTATGAAGTGCATCTAGTGTGTCCTTCATATTCTCAATATTCTTAGTTTTCCATTTTAATTTTTTATTATTTCCTATTTTTATTACTTTATTTTCCATTGGCATTCTTTGGTTTATAACCTTCAAGAAGTATTTATAGAACCAAGAAAAGGATTATTCTGCATCTTTCTGCTCTAAAACTTCATTCCAAGATATCACAGATAACTCCTGTTTGAGCTGATATATACTATCCTCTGTTATTTTCCTCTTCTTGGTAATAATTTGTTTGTAATTTTCAGATCCATTTACAGAAGCTGGGAAGGTCAGTATCTGTGCCAGGTGATCAGACATATGGAGCTCTATAGTTGTGCATTTTTGATATACTGAATTTAGAAATACATTATCAATACACGTTGCTGTTTTTATGCCTATTCTTGATCCTTCACTAAAACTCTTTCTGAAACCAAAAGCTTCAAATATGTTTTCCGTTATTTTTCGCTCTTTACTATTCACCAAAAAATTTATGTTATAGTCTGCTGTAATCATTATCCTTTTCCCATAAAAAATTTCAGCTACAATATTCAATAGTTTTGACAATTGTTCCAAGAACACATCTACTGAGCCAGTTGCTGATCTTTATACAATCACCACAACTGTGTTGATATTTCTTAAATATACGCTCGCAAATTCACAGTGCTTCTCAATAGCCAGCTCCCTTACTTCGTCTATGGCATTCGCTTCCCAATTTGATCGTGTTGCAATTAGTACCCCTCCATGTTTATGAATTTTTCTACAGTAATGAGCTGTTACATTATAGTTGTGTAACTTAATATAATTCAATTGATCCTCCTGTAGCCAAGTTTCTGTGAGACAAATAATATCTACCTTATGTTTATCTAGTTGTAAATTTAGTTGTTCTACTTTGTTTTGCAATGATGTTATATTATAGTTTAATAATGAGAAATTTTTTGACAACTTAAAATTTTCCTGGAGTTGATCCAGTGAATCTATAAAATCGAAAGGGACGCATTATAATATTTTCAGGTCAAATGTTAGAATCATTCAACTTTTCTAACAGCGAATAAGAAAATCCAAGTTTGTAAGACTTATTTCGACTGGTGTTAGAGTTTTGCTTTTGTAATTCTTCCACTTCGAACTCTTCATTCGGAAATAACGAGCGCAAATAATCTGTCAACTTTCCGGCATCAGAATCTATAGAGGCCCTACCAATATAAAGCCAAGCTTTCCTGCTTGCTGCCTTGAAAATACCCTCACTTCCTACTTTTGCTATTCCTTGTATTATACTTTTGTTTTCTCTCTTCGTTTTCATTTGTTGGCCTACATTACTTTCCGTTTTGCTTATATTTCCCAAACATTCCTTCTCCGCCACTGGTCGCAACAATGACTGATTACTTTCAGTAGTTCCAGAATGAGATGTGGATTTTGATCCACCACGGTAACTGTATCTGTCATCGCTGTTCACCGATTTCTGGGAAACATCATTTGGTTTGTTATTGTTTTTGTTAACCACACTTTTGGATATTTTCAATTCTTGACTTATTTTATTAGTACTTCCACATTTAAGGATATTAATCAATAACTCCTGTTCTTCAGTTCTTTTTTCCATTTGATATTGAAGCTTTTCCATCAAAGAGATAGTCTTAGTCAGGTTTTGCTTTTCAATCTCAAGTTTTTGACAGCATTTGTTCTTGCCGTCGCTTTCTTTTACGGACTCTTCTGAAGTCTCTTCTTTGTTTTCTAAATCAAGTATTACAAAATGTAATATCGAAAAAAGATTTTTCTAGTTCGAGGAACATGATTCACATGTGTCCCATGAGTTATTGAAAAGCCGCCGAATAATCAAATGCTCCCTAAACTGCGAAATATTTATCGATCAGTTGACGACTGCCAATTATATATTCATCGAACGAATTAAAAAAGCCAATGAAGGAAAGGAGCGTCTGGTGGATGAAAAATTTTTCTAGTATCATATTTGGGCAGTGAAAAATGATCTTCGTCAAGACTGAGTTCGCTAAAGACGTTCCTGTCACATCTGTAGGAAAATCCGTTAATTCTTTCCACCAACAGGCAGAGTCAAACCTGAAAAGAATTTTCCGGTGAGTTCAGCGCTTGCTTTCAGTTTGATAAATATGTGCGCGATGACGTTACACTCCGGTTTTCCGGATTTCAATTTCGACATTTGCATACAGATTATATTCAGATGGCGCTCGGTATTTTTCTGCTTCACTCACATCTTAATCCATTCTCGGTTACAACGAAGGTGTGGTTACATATTTTTGAACTCAACCAGTGGCGGGGCAAGACCTTAATTTGATGTGGGCAAGGTACATTTCGCGAGGTCCTCTTCTTCTTTCCCAACATGCATCGACTAACTTTTGACAGCTACTATTCTATTAATTGTTCGCCGTAAATTCCTTTTTTTTGCCGCAATAATCTCAACAAGTGGTGGTCTATGTCATTAACAGACAGCGAACAGTAAATTTTGATCACCATTTTTCATCATCGCCACTTTTGTCAACAATATTGGACGTTCATTTTATTTGCTGGTATTAAAAAATCTGTTTTTTATCGGCTTTTAGGAGACTGTATAGGTTGTTCGCTGTCTTCATTATCAAACATGCTCTTCTTTTTGCCTACCCTATTTTTGAAATCTTTAGGCAGATCATAACTGCTTTTCTCAATAATTTTGATCAAAATCGAATCACAATCACTAAATGTGTCTGATTGTTCTGTTTGATTTTTTGAGCTTTCGATACATTGAACAACTTCGTCAAATTGTGGTAATATAGCCTTCACTGCCCCAGTTCTGATCTTCCACCTGGTGTCTTATAAAGGCTTCATAGTAAGCTTCAGTTTATGCCTTTGATTGATTTCAGCGTTTGCTGGAACTTGAAAATAGCAAATAAAATTTTGCAATAAAACCAAAAAATGTTTTTGATACTACAGAATTATATGCTACTTCTACTAACAACAGATTCCAGCTATGACAACCGCAGTATATTGAGTTTCGACTCAATCATTTACGATTACCATATTTGCACCATTGTCATATTCTTGCCCACGACAGTTTTGTAAATCTAAGCAATCTTTTTCTAGCTCTCCCAGTATTATATTAGTTGAGTATTCTTGAGTCGTGTCAGTGACAGGAAGAAATCCAATAAAGTTTTCTTCTATTGTGCTTATTGATGTATTACAATATCTTAAGATAGCTGACATTTGTTGAATGCTGAAATATTATATATATATATATATATATATATATATATATATATATAATATATTATATATATATATATATATATATGTATGTATATATATATATATATATATATATATATATATATATATATATATATCTGCCGGCTCCAGCGCGAGGCCCCTAGGTCCACGAGGCCGTATGCGGTCGCCCACGCCTTACGCCGCCACTGCTCAAGCCTAGGTCATATTGGATTGATTCACTTTCGGGGCGTACAAGTGATTTTTTGAAATAATAATTTTGTTGAGAAAAGATGAGATATTGATGATGAGCAAATAAATAATCATTCCATAGAAAATCTTGAACTTAATTCGATTTTTCTCGTTATTGTGGTATCAATGTATGTATCAAAACAATGGTTAATAAAAACAATTCACACGTTTATTAGAAAAACATACGTACCTATGACGCACGTTTCGGAGAAACTTCACCTACTTCTGATGTTGAGTGCAAAATGATTTCATTTCTCCGATATATCCAATACAAGAAATAAATAAATAACAAATTGCGTAGAAACGGTATATACAAAGATGTTTACAAATAATTAATAAGAGAGAAAAATCCCATTCTGAACTCTTAGTAAGGTGGTTCCGTAATTTTGAAAGGAGACCTGGATGTTTGTATTTTTTGATTTGTAATGATTTTAGGAAATTCAGTTGAATTTATTACTTTCAGAATTTACCTATTATTTTGAAATCATTCTAGTCTGAAAGTTTCTGAAAGTTCTACCAATGTAAAACTCATCACAATCAACACAATTTATTTTATACATTTATTGTTTTTGTGAAATTGTGATTCATTTTTTCATGAGCTTTCAGACCAGAATTCCAGAACACAAATGTAGCTTTTTGTTAATCAAAAGTGGAATTCATATTATGCAACCCATTTAATCCAAGAAAATCCAACATTCAATTTTGACTTTGAAACATCAAATCCTGATAGTAAAGGAATTGAACTAAGCTTCCTAGAGTCATTACAGTTTAATAAATATAATCATTTAGGCCTCTTATTGAATAGTTAAATTGATCATACTACCAGCCCACTTTTTAATCTGTTCAAAATTACTGAACTACCTGACTAGCAGTTCATAATGAGTTTTTCCTTTTTTACTAATTATTTGTAATCATCTTTGTATTTACCCTTTATAAACAATTCGTTATTTATTTATTTCTTATATTGGATATATCGGAAAAATGAAATCATTTTGCACTCATCATCTGAAGAAGGTGAAGATTCAACAAAACGTGCGTCATGCGTTATTTCTTTTAATAAATGTGTAAATTGTTTTTATAAACCATTGTTTTAATATGTTTATTGATTTACATCAAGTATTGGCCTTATAAATTCAAAATTAATGTATGCCTTGGTCGATTTAATTTGACAACACGCGTATGTTGGTTTTAAAATCAAAGTTCAATTCTTCATTTATAGAATTAATATTATACTCATGCAGAGTATGCTAGCAATTTGGAAGACAGCTTTTGGGCTTCGTGCTGTTATTTATGGTTTTACGGCTGACTGGAATTACACATTTCGTATAGCAAATATAGCTAATGATGAGGACAATCAACAGTGATTGTACTACAACGAGCGGATAGGTTTCTGTGTAAGCTTCAGACTAACGAAAAATATTCGACATTTGTTGACCTTATCTTTCACAATGAAATAAGACATGCTGGTGCTTAGTATATAAACAGTTTTGTTTTTGAAACTGCAGCTGTAAACAGTATTTTATTTCTGAAAATACTGATCCTCTATGCATTTTTCAAGATATTCAGGAACCTCAACAGTGCCCTAAGGACAAGAAGATCTTGAAATGAATAATGATGATCAAGAAGAATATTTATGATTAACAAAACTAAATTTGAATTTACTACGTTTATTATCACAAAATATTTTGAAAAATATAACACTGCGATTGCAATTTCGGTCACTAGACCATCATCGGGCAGATTGAGTTAAGAACTGAATACAGAATAATTATAGATGGGAAAGGATTATTGCAGGTACCTAAATAGACAAGAGGAACATATTTCAAGAAGGGCTAATCGAGTGAATTTCACAAATTGGTACAATACAATGTTCTTAGAAAAGTCATTATTGTTTAAATACACTAAATATAGGAGAATATATCAAGTCAATCTGGTCGTTCAGCAAGATATCTTTTGCATTATTATTGAGTTTAAAAATTTCTAATGATTCTAAGTAAGTAAGTTTGGTTCCTTTCGGTAATTTGTGCATGATTTGAAAATTATCTATTTGTGGAAATGGGTGGTGGTTTTCACGGCAATGATTTGAAAACGTTGAATCCGTTTTATTTTTCATAAAAGATTGTTGGTGTTCTTTAAATCTTGTCTTGAACGATCGACCAGTCTGACCTATATATATATATATACCTCCTTTACATACAGGACAAATCAACTTATAAACTCCTGAACTTTCAAATTTTGAAGTGATATCTTTGGCATTGAATAAAAATCCTGAGAGTTTTGTCTTAGGTTTGAAAGCAATTTTAATATTACATTTAGGTATGACATTAGCAACTTTTTCTATTAGAGGACCAAAATATGTTAAAGATGTGAATTTTTCCGATTTTTCTACTTTCAATTGGGGATATATGCTGTTGTACGCTAGTTGATTACGTTTCTTGTTTATCATTTTATCTATCAAACTTGTATGAAAACCATTATTTGACGCAATTAGTTTTATAGTCGAAATTTCTTTCGCTAAATTTGTTACGGATAATGGAATTGAAAACGCTCTGTGGATCATTGAATTAAAAGCTGAATGTTTATGGGGAAGAGGATGATTTGAATCCGACGGAATACATATATCCGTGAAAGTTGGTTTTCTATATATATCGAAACTCAAAGTATTATTATTATGAAAGATAGTTAAATCCAAAGAAGTTTATTTGTCGATCCCAATTCTTTTTCAATTTTTGAACTTTATATTTGGCGTGAAGCTATTAATATAATTCAAAAACTGATCTAATTTGTCTCGCGGTGCCCTTAAAACAGCAATTACATCATTCAACGTATCTATGCCAAAAAAACTTATATGCGATGCTTTTGTATAATTGAATATTATGTTCTCTATATGTGACATGAAAATGTCTACAATAAGCGGACTTAAGGGAGAACCCATAGCCAGCCCACTAGATTGTTCAAAAATGTTGTTATCAAACTGGAAGTAATTTTGACTAAGACATATATCTAATAAGAAAATGATATCATTTATTTTAATAATATCCATAGTGGATTGTTGAAAAATATCTAAGACAAGTGGTAAACACTCATCTGCTGGTATATTGGAGAACATATTATCAACATCGAAGCTAACAAGAAAAGAGTTACAAAGTTTTTCAGCTTCTGTACTAAATCACCAGAGTTCTTTACTGTATATTTTGGAGTGAAATTATTTAATTTTCTGAATGAGAAATTCAGATCTTTGGCTAATTTATACGTTGGGCTATTTATGTGAGAAACTACAGGTCGTATTGGGCTATTTTCTTTTCATCAACTATTTAAGAATATTTATCCTTAATAGAAAAATTTCTACAAATTGATGAGGCCGATACTTGGTGAAAATTTATATTCATAATGAAAGCAATGGTTTGGTTTGAGTTATCAGAATAATTCAAATTAGCTGCTTGTTAATTGCGATTATATATTTATACCTGTAGAATTATACTAGTATTAAGTCAGAATCTGAAGACGAACTAGTATTTCGAAAGATTATAGAAATAGAGAGCATTTCAATGAATCCTGTTGGACAGCTCTCAATATATTTTCCTATTCTCAACATTAGCCGAAAAACTTTCGATCCACAAAGTGGAAAGAACCAGCAAGAAATAATACAAACGACTGAATTAGTGATCGACCTTTCGGCAATAATTCAGTTATTCCATTCCATACAGCATTCTTCTGTGAGTAAACAGTATTTTTAAGAAGGATCGCTTTCTGCTGTAATACATAAAAGTAATTCATGAGGTGCAATGGCTATAGTTGTATTCTCGTTATCAGGAGGGTTTTCATCCCTTATTCATAAACCTTCAGAATTTATGGTGTGTCTATTGGGCGAACGGATCCATTTCCAATTCTCCAAACTAACAAGCATGTTTGCACAAGTAATGCACCCTGCTTCGAAGACCTATAGGGTATTGAAGTATTATACCACAGAGGTAAGAACAGCTCGATTCTATTTTTGTTTATTTGACTCAGTTTTACCGAACATAACTGCTTCATAAGATTATTTAGAGAAGCCGCCGGATTTGAATTTCAATGATTTGGTTAAATGAGATGCTGGTAGAAATTCTTTAATAAACAGCTGCCCCTTGAATCATTATACATCCTGCATAGCTTCCTCAAAAAAGAATTCAACGAATATCAAGTCATCCTTCCATGAAATCAGATAAACTGTCACTTTTAGACCTATGCCTTGAACAGTATTATTCTAGTTTCTAAAATCAGATTTATAGTAGAATTGAGTGCTTAATTATAGTAGACCCACTGAGCCATTCGTTGGCTTTAGTATTGATGGATAATTTGGTTTAGATATGGTTTAGATATGTGGATGATACTATTTTTTGTGTCACTGGTACTCTTGGGCAACTGGGCTGATTGCATTAATTAACAAATTACACCCTAATATAAAATTCACTTTGAAGATGGAAAAACTATTCAACTATTTGGACTTGAAAGTAACGAAATTGGATAACAAACATAGTTTTTAAATTTTTCGCAAATCATAACACATGGATAACGTGTACATAGTACTTCACTACATCCATTCCAAAACAAAAATAATAATTAGGTATAACACCAAAATTATAGACAATATCATAAATGAAAAACTTTTCAAAAATGCTATTAGCCAGGGGGTACCCCTTATCAGAGATAATATCAAATATAACTGGAAATTAGTTAGGAAATCATATAAAAAATATAAGTTTTACATCGATAGAACTTTGCAGACCAGAATTTCAGAACAGAAGCGTATCTTTATTAATAAAATGTAGGATTTGTATTACGCAAACTATTCAATCCATAAAAAGCACACTTTGAATTTTGACTTTAAAATAGTGAAGGCTGAAAGTAAGGGAATTAAACTAAACTTTCTAGAATCATTGCATCATTGCAGATTAATAAATACAAACATCCAGGTCTACTACTGAATAGCCAAATTGATCATAATACAAGCTGCCTTCTCAAGCTTTTCAAAGTTATCTTCGTTTCTACCCTTTTCTTTACCCAATTTGTTATCTTTATATTTCTTGTATTGTATATATCCGAGAAATGCAATCATTTTACATTCAGCATCTGAAGGTGAAGGTGAAGTTTTACCAAAACGTGCATTTTGCGTATTTTATCTAATAAACGTGTGAATTATTGTTATTAACTACTATTTTAATAAATCACGTAGTGCTTATATAGAACAATTTCCTCTCATTGACCACTTGTAAAACTGAATTGGTAACAACAGTCAATAGGAAGAGAATTCCAATTTTTTCTAAAAATAACCGAGGTTGAAATATCACAAATTTCTCATTCAAAAATAACAGCAATTCCGAGATTTAGTTACTGTTCGTGATTGACACAACATTGATACCTAAGTACCTACCTATGTATTAATAGAGGAAGACAAGGCTTCATATATTTTTGAGCTTTTTTCCACCATCGAACTTGTGTTCTTGATGCTCACCTGAATTCTGTGAATTTGAATAGAAAATTATAGCATTTCCATAAACAAAATAAACAGTACATATTCTATACATTTCTCAGTTGACCATGGTGAATAAACACAATATACATTTCTAACATTGAATTGAATTGGCGTTTAGGTACTTGGTGAAAGTTCATATTCATAACTTTATAAAGAAATAAAAAACTAACTTTTCACAGGTTGGAATAAAAATCTATTGAGTAAACGCGTTTCGTCATAACATTGACTTCATCTCGTACTAAACTATGGTATTACAAAACAATCTATTTATACGAAAAACGAAGGGGTTCCTTGAGAAACTAAATACCAATAAGCAATTCATTCAGAGCTATTAGTAGGTACATTGAACAGATTGAGGAGAGGAGAAGGGTTTACTTCAATCTGGTCGTTAACTAAGTTCCCGAAATTTTTATATTTATCAATGTATAGGGATTCCCAACAGTTGGTTTTATGGAGAATATTCTAATTGTAATATATTATAATTGTCATTAAAGGTTTTCTTGAATAAGGTGGCACGCATAATTAGAGTCAGTTTTCTGTTTAATATAGCTACGTTGGTGTTCGTGTATTCGAGTTTTGAAATTTTTAATTGTCCGTCCTATATAGAATTTTTCAAAATCGTTACAGTCGAGTCTATAAACACCAGTACGTTCATCTCTTGATTCATCTCATGAATTTTTGCTTTGTTGTTTTTAATCAAGTTTCCAATGCTATTTTTGTTTTTATATGAAATTTTGTTTATGAAAAAACAATTTCAGGTTTTCGGAAGGTATGTTAAACTGTAAAATACTCTACTTTTCTCGGATACTAGTGGGTAAACTTGTGAAATTGCCATTTTGTATATTTGAATTGCTTTTTGTTATTCAGTTTCTCTAGGAACCCCTCTGTTATATTCAATTTTCGTATAAATAGATTGTTTTGTAATACCATAGTTTAGTACGAGATGAAGTCAATGTTATGACGAAACGCGTTTACTCAATAGATTTTTATTCCAACCTGTGAAAAGTTAGTTTTTTATTTCTTTATAAAGTTATTATATACACTTCTGTTCAAAATATTTGAATTTTTGACTTGTTCAAGTACAAACATATTCATCCATTCTTTGGACGAAAAATCATTGATGAAACAATATATCTGAAATCTGTCCAAATTTTGAACATCTATGGATATACCAATAACGTTCTACAACAATAAAAAGGTCGTTTTTTGATCCTTATAACATAGGAAAGGTTCGTTCAATCTATAAAGTTGGTAGGTAATGGTTTTCCGAGTATTTGGAAAATAGTCGTTCCTTATGAATTCAATGAAAAATAACTACTTAGTGATAATTTCAATATCCTGAAGACGTATCGTCCAATAACAGCCGAATCGCAATAAACGGCACAAATCGATATGTTGCTGAATGAAAATGGTGACGTTTATCTAACAGCGAGATGCTCTGGAGTTTTTCTAAGAAAAACATCACATGCAACTCTACAAAAAACCCAATATATAACATTTATGTAGAGAATAAACTGAATGGATGAGGAAAGTTTTTCTTCGGACCTATTCGAGGAGATATAAGAGCAAATCGAAAGAAGTATGATTCGATACCATTATTCGAGTTCAAAAATATATTACAAATTTTTCTTTTTTTCCATTTCTCTTACATTATCATTAATTATTTCGAAAAAACAAACTTGGAAAATGCTGCAATTTGCAAATTGAAGGACATAGAAGCGCTGCCAGACCAACATGGGCAGTGAGTCTGTGTTCCTGAGAAGGTTTTTAGTGGGTATTTTAGGCATGTCCTTTTGAGTCCCACACAACCCCGGTGAAACAAAATACCCGGATAGTGCGCAAACAGCATTTTCCCTCTCGCAAAAAAATAGGACTGAGACCAGTCATAAAGAAGCCTCATTTATGTGTTTATTATTGTATGCGTTTTTTAATTTTCTGAAACTATTATTCCAGCTTTATTATCTTTTTGTCGAGCAACATTCTAATAATTTCTCCATTACAAATAGGGCTGTAAGTAGTTCATAAAGAAAAAGAAATATTTTCTAGAACTACCTACTGAACAACTACCAAATGAATGGGTAAATGAGATTTTGTCTAATTTTTTTGAGACTATAATTATTTCATGATATCAATCCACTATAACAGAAATAGGATAACGAAAAACTAATTTTGAAATTGAAAAAAATCAGATTGAAGAAAAATTGTTTCGATTCAGAGAAATTGTAATATTCAGACGCCTTTGGGCGTGAAATCGATGATATTCACTTGTTAAGAGTTGAAAATTTTTTCCAACTTTTCGAGCTTCAGTCATAGATAAATCTGATCAATTCAGTAGGATTTAAAAAAGTTTTTCCGTTGATTTTCGAAGGGAAAACTGGAAACACAGTATCTATCGAAACTTTATAGAATCCAACGTGAATTGTTCAATAATGAATTATGAACTGCTCTGTCGAACTTGAGTTTCCGTTTAATTCCGAAACGTGCTCCTCCAATTATTTTTCATGGCATTTGACCAAGAAAAATCTTTCGAAAGGAGCATGCGTATTCATTTGAATTCGAAAAAACAGTTAGACAATCATTTTGTCAAGATTTCATTCTCATTCAATCATTCTTGTATTTAGTGAATGGTAATTCGAACAATTATCAATGTACGTTCAGTTAATTTATTCCTGAGAGATTGAGATACGTCAAGGTCTCCAAAATTTACAGCAGGAATGTGAATTTATAAAAATTTTCATTTTCAGTTATAATCCTCTCACAGACTAAAATAAATAACGCAAAATGATATAAATTAATGAGCAAATATAGATATATATATATATATATATATATAAATATATATATATATATATATATATATATATATATATATATATATATATATATATATATATATATATATATATATTATATATATATATATATATATATATATATATATATATATATATATATATATATATATATATATACTATATATATATACTATATATATATATACATATATATATATATACTATATATATATATATATATATATATATATATATATATATATATATATATCTATATATATATATATATATAAATAAATAGATATATATATATATATATATATATATATATATATATATAGAGGGTGTTAAGTAAACTTGCTTCAACTATTCAAGGGATTATTCCTTGGCCTAATCTTCTAAGAATATTTCGTTCTATAATGATTTCTGAAAAACCCCTTTGTTTCACAGATACAGACTGAACAAAGTTTGCGACAACCATATTTTATATTTCTTGAAATCATTAATGTAAATAAGAGTATAGCGTACACTAATGAGTTTATCGCGTACACAAAAAGAATGAGTTTATGAAGTACAAGAAATTGTTAGCGATAACTTGTGGGTTAGTATCTAATTGGACGGGTATTTCTACTAGCAAGACTTTTAGGAAGATACACTGCCAACTGC
>JARQZK010004343.1:512500-597500 GCA_030704885.1 Cynegetis impunctata
AGTTCATTAAAATAGCCGATATCAAGTATAGAGGAAAGTCGCCTAATTTGGTGAGGTTTCCTTATTTGGGGAGGCTCAATATTTTTTATTGGGAGGCGGTGAATCGGTTTTCGACGATTGGTAACTTGAATAGTATTTTTGGTTGCGTATATCCCGGCTATAATAATATGTTTTAGTTGAAGCTTCGCCGTGCTTATTTACGCGTAGTGAATGTTCGTTTTTATAAAGTTTGTAGAAGGTATACTTGAAAATTAGTTGTTTTATCAAGGTAAGCAATTTCAATAACTTTTTTGTCGCAAAGCACTATATGTGAGCTAGGCTATGAAGCCTTATATTCGTTTTTAAATTTAAATTGCATGTTACAAATTTATTAGGTTATAAATCTGAGAGATACAAGGCTCCTAAAATGGGGAGATGCAAGACCCCTGGGTATCCCCATTTTAGAGACTTGTATATTTCGAGCTTTAATTTAAAATAGGTTGCGAGATTATTAGGGCTATTTAAATATACAGATTTCCTCATTTACTTGCAGATGCCAAAAAGAAAGGCATGGGACCCCATCTAAATGAAGGCGGCGGATCAAAGTATGCGGAATAAGGAAATGGGTAGCTTTAAGGCTTCTCGAGTATTTGGTGTACCTCAAATTTTATGAAACGGCATAGAGAGCTATCTGTACGAACTTAGCAGGGCGTATCCTACGCAAGAGCAAAAGGTTTTACACTAGAAGCTGTTACAAAGTTTTTTGATATTTATGAACTTATTCTGGAGAAGATAAAATATTCCCCGTCACGCGTGTACAATTGTGATGAAACTGGGATCACCATAGTCCAACACAAACATACAAAATTAGTTGGACTGAAAGGCAAAAAACAAATAGGGGCTTTACAAGCAGCAGAGCGAGGTTCGTTTATCACTGTGGTTACTTGCATGAACCGTTCCTAGGTTGAATCCTGGCAAAAAAAGTGCCCGTTCTGGCTCGGCAGAACTTATTACAGGCTCACCTTACAAACAGCAGTTGGAGGAGTCACAAAAAAAGAAGCCAACTCCAAAATCGATTTTTGGGGAAAAGGCAAATGCCTCAACACAAGCTCCTGTGAAAGCTAATGAGTCGAAAAAGGGGAGAGAGACTGTAGACTCATGAGATAGCAGAATAAGGCTATATGGATGACTCAGATGACGAGATATCTGACGAGGATCAAGACGCAGAGTGCATTTACTGTGCCGGATTATTTTCCGACGACCATGATGGTGAAGACTGGATCCAATGCACTGTGTGTTAGAGCTGGGCACACACTCTGTGTGCTGACCTGGGCCCCTCAAGCAAAGAAATTTTTTCAAATGCCACAAGTGTTACAACAAACTAAAATATTAATATCTTATTAATAAATACATTATAAAGCAATGTAGAAAGTTTTTTTATAGCAGATATAAAACTTCCTCATATTAGGCTACTATGGGTCCCTAATTTGGGAACATAGGAATATTTTAGAAGGAAAAATTCTTTCAACTGCCCGTTCCAAAAACAAATTTATAATTAATAACATCATTCCAACATCAAAACTTAAAGATGACAAATTAAGTTATCTAAGATAGAATCGCAACTAATTCTCGGTGTGCTTTTTGCCCTTAATACAAATCCTAATGAAAGCGAATAATGGAAAAGTTGAATGTTGTTGAGACAAGAAAATTGTGTATTCAGTCAGAATGTTTCTCTTTATTCAAGACACTTCGGAATCATGTAAACTGGTTAAATAATTACGCTTACGCGTTGAGGTGCTAGAGGGAGAGGGTGCAAAAAGTTTTTAGCATTTTCAACAAGGCCTCAGTTCTGACTGGGTGGCGTTTTAGAATGCGAAGGACATCTCCCGAGGATATAGAATGTCACTTCAGCGGGGATCGTAGCTCTGAATATTTAAATTTCGATTAAAGAAGCTAATGAAATTTTCAGATGGGTCCAGTGTCGACACTGAATAAGAAATCACATGCAGCTCTGATAATGAGGAAATTTGGTCTTGGATAGGCTGAATAAAATAGAAACAGAAATATTTAAATATATATATATATATATATATATTATATATATATATATATATATATTATATATATATATATATATATATATATATATATATATATATATATATATATATATATATATATATATATATATATATATATATATATATATATATATATATATATATATATATATATATGTTCAGAAAGATTTTCCGCGGTCGAAAAGTATTTGAAAAACTTGGTTCTCGGGATGAACCGCGTAAAAGATTTGAAAAAAATCTCGCCGATTAGGCTCCTTTTGAGAAGCCATCGTCAGGAGAATTACAAGGGAAAATAATTCAGATACGTGGCCTCAATCTGCCTACTCCACGAATCGAATTAGGAGGAATCGGAAATAATACGATTGCGTGGTCTCAAACTGCCTACTCCACCAACCGTACTGCTTCCTGTCAACTCTGAAGTCTCAACCTGCCTACTCTTCAGAGTCAACTATTGTTGAGTTGACTCTGAAGAGTAGGCAGGTTGAGACTCCAGAGTTGACAGGAAGCAGTACGGTTGGTGGAGTAGGCAGTTTGAGACCACGCAATCGTATTATTTCCGATTCCTCCTAATTCGATTCGTGGAGTAGGCAGATTGAGGCCACGTATCTGAATTATTTTCCCTTGTTATTCTCCTGAAGATGGCTTCGCAAAAGGAGCCGAAACGTCGAGATTTTTCAAATATTTTACGCGGTTCATCCCGAGAACCAAGTTTTTCAATATATATATATTATATATATATATATATATATATATATATATATATATATATATATATATATAATATATATATATATATATATATATATATGAATATATATATATAATATATATATATATATATATATATATATATATATATATATATATATATATATATATATATATATATATGATCATCATCATCATCACTCAGCCCAACTGCGTCCACTGCTGAACATAGGCCTCCCGTAGTCTAATCCAACGTCCTCGATCCTGTGCTGCATTCATCCAATTTGGCTCTATATAATATCGTCGGTCCATCTTGTTGGTGGGCAACCTCTGTTCCGAAAGGCCTCTTGTCGCGGTCTCCACTCCAGAATATGCCTTGTCCACCGTCCGTCCATCATTCTCGCCACGTGTCCGGCCCAGTTCCACTTTAACGTTGTTATGCGTTCAATTGCATCGGTAACTCCAGTCATTTGGCGAAGTCTGATAATAGAGACTCTGTCCCTCAATGATATGCCCAGCATTGCTCTCTCCATGGCTCTCTGTGCTACGCAAATTTTATTTATGGTTTTCTTTGTTAGTGTTAAAGTTTCAGCTCCATACGTTAGCACAGAAAGCACACACTGGTTGAAGACCTTTCTCTTTAGACAGGTTGGAATGTACGACTTTAGAATGTTGCTTAGCTTTCCAAAAGCTGCCGAACTTAAGCCGATTCTTCGCGCTATCTCCCGTGTTTGGTTATCTCTACCTATAAGAATTTCATGTCCCAGATATTTATATGAGACTACTTGTTCTATTTGATTTGGACCTAGGGAAATTTGTTCGCTCACTACCAAGATGGTCATGAACTGGGTCTTGCTAAAGTTGATTTTTAAACTTGCCGTTTTCGAAACATCATTCAATCGCCTAAGCATCTCCCTTGCCTCATCAATTCTGTCCGTAACAACGATATCGTCGGCAAATCTCAGGTGGTTTAGTCTCTCGCCATTGATGTTTAGTCCCATAGCCTCAAAATCGATCTTCTTAAACATGTACTCCAATAGGGTCGTAAAAAGTTTAGGAGATATAACATCACCCTGTCTCACACCTCTTTCAATGGAAAAATCCTCCGTATAGTCATGCAGTTTTATGCAAGCCTTGGCATTTGCTAAGATCGACATGGTACGAGTAGAATTTGAAATTGTCTTCAATCCCCACAAGTCGTGTTTGAAGTTTTTTTCTTTGATATGCAGATTGAAATGAAGGAAGCGTGTATTCTAGAAACCTGATTTTTGGAGAGCACGACCTCTTGGAAACTCATATTCATTCGTTTAGTTTGTCATATTTTCATGAGAGCAACCATAGTGCGTTTTATAATAAATTGAAGATCTGAACTTAAAATTTTGAGTTACTTAGAAGTTTCAATGATGTTGTATTCAACCAAGGCTCTCAATATACGTTATCAACCTTTTTCACGCCGATAATTTTCCATATAAGACATATCCCATTCCTTTTATAATGGTTTCACAACATCAATATTTAGTAGTTCTGAAATTTTCGACGCAAAGGATAAATTTATCAAGAAAGAACCAGGGCCCGCTATCTCCTCTTTTTCATATATATATATATATATATATATATATATATATATATATATATATATATATATATATATATATATATATATATATATAGAAGAATCCACCATTAAAATAGAATACGAACTTTGTTGCCCATAAACTTGTTATTGAGCACCGAAACGTCAAAGTGGCTACAAACTTACCAGCGAACTATAATAAACATATCCGAATTTTAATGCCCAACATTATCTTAATAGCTGCGCAAACTTAAACAAAATAGCAGTGAACATGACACCAGTTTCGGTATCACGCTTTAAATCTATGCAGAATAACTACCCAACCAATTTTCTGACTTGAGAATAGAATATCGTGAATTCGAACATAATGTGTAATAAGCATTTGTATCCAGGCTCGAAGGCAGAAAATAGCACGATTGTTAATCATTTAGCTAATTTAGGCAAAATATCAAGACATTCTGATTATTGTCCATTTTGAGAAACAGGTTCAATCTGCAGATTTGTCATAATTTCAATTGCTAAAATAGAATACCCATTGGGCATATGCATTAGGCTAGGTGTCCATCTGGGACAAAATCTTGAGAGGAAGACCCGAGATCAGTCTCTAGGGATTGGCCACTTGAGAATACTTTTGCTCTCGAGATAGATTCGTGAGACTTAAGAGCCACTGCAGTCTCGAGATCTTGAATATTTCATTTCCACCTGAGAGTCTGTGCGGTGGGTGTTGTATATTTATAAATTTTTTTGGTGGAATGGATTAGCCACAAGCGTTGGCTTTCATAATAGCCTATTAAATAGCCAAATAACAAAAAATGAAATGAGTTGGCCGACGGAATGAATTCGGACCTTGTTCCACACTAGTAGAGGAGTTGCGGTTGGAGGATGCAAGAATTTTCATTCTGCAGTGCAATTAGAACTGCTTTCATATTCAGTGGAACACCAGATCGTCAATCAAGAAACGATAATTTGTAATGCAATTCCTGGTCATAACAGGTTAATGGTGACACTTTGTTTTCAGGCTTCAGAAACTCCTCTGCCTCATAGAGTGAATCTAGTTCATCACTCCATCATCAGACCTCTCTTTTTGCACTCTCTTTATTCCTAGTACTCATTTTGATAAAAATCAAAATAATCAAAAATATACCAAAAATAATCGAAACACAATCACAACGAATGTCTCCGATAGCTGGAAGAATCTTCAAACACGGATTGAAGACTGAAAACCTAGACGCCAGAGGTGTGTGTCCATTTGTGATTGTAGCACTCTCAGAGACATGTCGATACTACTCTCAGAGGTACGTCCATCTGCGAGTTGAGTCTCATGACTACTCTCGAGACTGTTATGTCTCAGATTGACACTTACCTTTAAGTACATGACATAGCATATTACTCATATTTTAGAAACTACTGAAATCATGGGCCTATACAACCAAGGGCATGGTGGAAATCGAACCTAGGAACTTTGGAACCGAAAACGGCATAGCGGTTACTATAATCACGATCACAGAGCCTCCAAAGAGAATATTTTTGATCCAATGAAGTTGCAAATTGAAGACATATGTATGTTCGCTTTTTTTCACTTTTTCAGCGCGGGAAAAGATTTTCCAAACAAAAATATACTGATAATTGAGATATAAATTCGTAAGTAATCATCGAAATTCCCATTCTCTTTTCTTAATTGAAATAGATACCAGTATGGTACACAAAATTCATAGTATAATCGGCTCTCATTTGAGTACAGACCATTTTCTGTCTTTCAGAAAATTCGACTGCTTCAGATGAAAATGTTTAAAAACCTTTCTTGCGCCCTTGGTCCCTGAGTTATTTGAAATTTGTTTTTATAAAGTTTGTCCTGTGCTCGAAGTCTTGGGTAATGAAACTTATGAGAAGTTGAGACATCTGATACGATGGATAATCAAGTGTTTCGGAGAAATTAACGTTTGTTCTAAAATTTTGTTAGGAAAATGGCTCAATTAGAGAACAACAAAAAGTAAATCCTAGTGCTGTAGACAATATCTTGTCAGACAAGAAGTTTTTGTTCGTTGCCAAGAGATAAACTGACAAACTCGAAGCATTTATTGCTCATTATGTAGAGTAGCTATATCACAAGAATATGGCTTCCAAGCTCAAACTTTCCAACACATAATACACGGGTAATTCATTTAATCATCACGTTAGCGAGATCTATCAAACTTTGACAGAAACAAATAGCTCAAGACGAAAACACGGACCTACTCCGAAATATGTCGATAAGCCCTGAAATATGATCGCACTTTCATGTCTATGGAATGTATCGGTTTAATAATATATGTTCTGAGAAATAAAAATGAATGTCGATATATTATTGACAAAGATTGAAAATGCGTTGAAAGCATTATATATGCCAGTAGAAATGAAAATTATGTCGACATATTGTTTTCGAAATATTGAAAATTGTTGTGGTTAAACTCAATTCATTGATATGCGCAGATTTCTAGGAGTTATAAATATAAAACATATGAAAAAATATAGATTTATCAATAAATGGATTTTGACGAGTAAAAATTTTCGTCAACTTTTTTGATTTTCACTTTATATGCTCAGAAATTACAAAATTTTCAAGCGATAGTCAATGAAATATATTCAAT
Source organism: Cynegetis impunctata (assembly GCA_030704885.1). Lineage (NCBI taxonomy): Eukaryota > Metazoa > Arthropoda > Insecta > Coleoptera > Coccinellidae > Cynegetis > Cynegetis impunctata. The sequence continues at coordinate 519,469 of JARQZK010004343.1, forward strand.
CGGACAACATCTCAGAAAAAAAAACGTTTTCGGGGGACCTTCGTCAAGAACGAAGTTCTGTTCGTATTCTTTTCGAAACTATTTTTTGTATTTCGATTCTTTTCCTTTTTCGATACTCTTTTCGGCGCTGAGCATATGATTTCACGATTGTCCCTCTCTCATACATGTAAATAATAAATAGTTAAAATTGAAATCACATGTACATAAAACGTATGTAAACAATAAATTTTTATATTCAGTTATACAATTTTATTACCGAATTTTCATTGCAAAATTGCAATAGACAATATAACCACAAGAACAAAAACAAATAACAAATAAGTTTCAATGAAATTTAAACGCAGGTTATTGAGGTTATACAACCGACCGCGTACAGTTATTTTCCGAATTGAGTCAAGAAGGTGGAAGGACTGCTCAGGTACAAAGCTCCAAGCGTGGGAGCATGTTGTACGAATTTAAACCTTATAAAGCTACAATAGTTGCTTAAGCGTAAACAGATTATACATAACATAAACATAAACTATGCTTCTGCGCAGTCCATTCAACAATGATGGAGTCTTACCAGGTTGAATAAGAATTATTATGAAACTATTTTACTTACCTCACTTTATATTTAAGGAATATATCTTTATATTTAGCAATGTACGTTTCCTTAGAAAATATAGGTATTTATATGTGATGATCTTTCGGTTGGCCAAGATGCTTATCAATCATCTTATGATTTTATATAAATTAGATAATGTTAAGGTTTGCTACAACCAATTAATTCATGTGTTCAATTTCATATAATGTTTTCAAATTCTTATATTATTTACTAATTGCCACACTTTCAAGGACATTTTTTCATGCAAGCACTGTAGAAATTAATGCAGTATTAAACGAAATATTCACTGAAACACAAAATATTATTTTTCCGTATAACGCAGTAATTAATCGTTGGGCAAGTTACAAACACTGACAGCCATTGAGAATAAAATTTTTTTAAACATCTCTCAGTTCGTCATGGAACATATCTTATGCAAAAAATTCTGAACATTAGTAGAGAAGAAATCATTTCGCATTCTAGCCATAGAGGGATTTTTTCGAGTCTGCTAAACCCCCCTTGGAAACACAATGGCTGGGAGATTTACATAGTCAATTGTCACATCTCTGATTTATTCATGAAATATACCGCCAGTCTCTGTTATAACTACATCATTTGAGCAAGCATCGCCGTATTCGTAGCTCAGGACCTTGTTACCTATACCAAGTTTCGGTGAAGTTCGAGGAGGAGAATTATATATATGAATTCACTTCAGAGCAATCGAATGTACTTAGTAAGTTCTTAAAAGCTATATGAATGAGGCAAGTTATTCAATTAAGTTGAAACGCAATGGCACGTTCACATCACATACGTATAAAATCGATTTACAATTTCGCTTCTGACTGAAATCATTATAATTAATCATCAAATGGTTTATCTCCATATTACTACTACAAGAATTACTTAAAACCCTTGAAGTCCAAAAATAACACATTAAGAAAATCAGAAGGAGATATATTCATTATTCGGAACCTAATATCAAGAAATGTTAGGTAATAGTACTAGAAAATAACAAAGCAATCGATTAAGTTTACACAAAACATCGTAAAGTTTTCAATACCATTAACCAAAATATAGGAATCCTCGGTAGTCCAGCGGTAAGGTTTATCGTTTGTAAACTGAAGATCTTGTATATGTCCCATGAAATTTTGTGGTTCAAAATTTGTGTAACTGTTGGGTAATGACTTAGTTTCAAGCTTCAGAAACTCCTTTGCCTCATAGAGATGAGTCTAGTTCATCACTTCATCATCAGACCTCTCTTTTTGCACTCGCTTTATTTCTAGTACTCATTTTGATAAAAATCAAAATAACCAAAAATAAACCAAAAATAATCGAAACAATATCACAACGCAGGTCTCCGATAGCTGGAGGAGTCTTCAAATACGGATTGAAGACTGGAAACTAGACCTGTGTCGATCGATCATTTGTCGAGACCCGGCTCGATCATGACCCACTCGTATGGTGATCGAGTTAAAAAGATTCGATCATTTCGATCATTTGGGTCACTGGTCGCGGTTTCTAACGAATATATCAGCATGTCACCGATTTGATCTCAAACTGAATTCGATCTCGATCACGACGCGATCGATCGAGTTCGCGACCCAAAAGACTGAGAGATCTACAGGTCGCGACTCTTCTACGCGGGCGTTCCTGAAAAAATCGGCTGCTTTTGGATTACGTGTCAAAATTCAAAACAACACGTGAAAGCGTGCGATGAATGAAAGCATGTAAACGATTGTATCAGCAAGCAATTAGTTTATATACTGTTGTGTAAAAACATATGAAAATAAAGTGCAATTTGGTTAGTCTTGTCAAGTAAATCGGGATCGGGTTAAATAAGATCGGGTCTTTTAGAAATTCGTGATTCGATCACTTGTGAATAAGTTGCGATCGAATCAAAAAGATTTGATCAATCACGACCGACACAGGTCTACTGGAAACCTAGATGCCAGAGGTGTGTGCCCATTTGTGATTGTAACACTTTCAGAGACATGTCGATACTACTCTCAAGGCTACGTCCACCTGCGAGTTGAGTCTTATGACTACTCTCGAGACTGTTTTGTCTCAGATGGACACTTACCTTTAAGTACATGATCTAGAAATACTCATATTTTAGAAACCACTGAAATCATGGGCCTATACAACAACCAAGGGCATGGTGGAAATGGAACCTACAAACTCTGGAACCGAAAACGGCATAGCGTTTACTATAATCACGATCACGGAGCCTCCAAGGAGAATATCTTTGATCCAATGAAGTTGCAAATTATAATATATAATTTATAATGATAAAGCAATCGATTAAGTTTACACAAAACATCGTAAAGTTTCCAATACCATTAACCAAAATATAGGAGTCCTCGGTAATCCAGCGGTAAGGTTTATCGTTTGTAAACCGAAGATCTTGGGTGTTGTATATGTCCCATGAAGTTTTGTGGTTCAAAATTTGTGTAACTGGTGGGGACTTAGTTTCAAGCCCATTGGCCGTTCGGAACAGGCGTTAAACTGAAGGGCCCTTGAGATTGAAAAAAAAAACTAAAATATGTTTATCCAAAATTAAGTTTATCGCTATAAATTTCAATAACTCTCCTTCCTTTGTTTTATTCTCTGATTCAATTCGTTTTCTATTCGCCCTCGTGTAGTTAGTGATCTATAATAGGAACGTTCTGTGACGGTAAGACCTCATTATATTTAATAGACGTTCTAACGGCATAATCACTGATAATTTTTCATGAATGCTAATTATATTTACTTTCTCTATGATATATTTATGTTTGTATTATTCTCATTAATCTACTAATAATGTTTTATAATTCTTCACACTGACATGCGTATCATAATTACATCAGTATGATATCCATACACATTATATTGATCCAGGACAGTTTTACTTCTTAAAATGGAAAAAGCGTATGCATTTTTCATTTCATATAGGTATATGCGATATTAATCAAGTGATCAAGAAAACAACGTTTCGAAAACAATGCTGTTTTTAGGTATAAACATTTTCTGGTGTTTTGTTTTGTTGTCAATTATTCAATGCATTTCACATCAATCGAAATCATTTAATTTTGAGGACAGAATAAAATTAATTATAAAAGCATAGAAAATAATACTGAAATGAGAATAATTGATGCAAATAATCGATAAGTTCATTTATTAGACTTTTTTGCTGATCAAAATCGAGCACAGGTGAAATAATCAGAATCGTTTTTGAAATTCACATACTCTATGAACGGTATTCCGTTCTCTGAGAGGGCTATTGGCTAGAAATAGTTATCGTTAATTATATATAAAAATGAATCCTTATTTCCCTTGGTCACGCCATCACGCTTGAACGGCTGAACCGATTTCACTAGTTCTTTTTTTTGTTGTGTTTTTTATTTTCAGAAGAAGGTTTTTGTGAAAGAAAAAATTTTGAAAATTGCGCGGGAAATTCGAAAATCGCTATATATAAAAATGAATCCTTATTTCCCATAGTCCCGCCAGCACGCTTGAACGGCAGGACCGATTTCACTAATTCTTTTTTTGTCGTGTTGTCTATTGTCAGAAGAAGGTTTTTATGAAAGAAAAAATCAAGAAAATTGCGCGGGAAATTCGAAAATCTCTATATATAAAAATAAATCCTTATTTCCCTTGGTCCCGCCATCACGCTTGAACGGCAGGACCGATTTCACTAATTCTTTTTTTGTTGTATTTTTATTGCCAGAAGAAGGTTTTTATGAAAGAAAAAATTAAGAAAATAGAGCGGGAAATTAGAAAATTTGAGAATAATTAAAACAATATAAAATTATGTCTAAATTTCTTTTTTGTTGTGTTTTTTATTGTCAGAAGAAGGTTCTCATGAAAGAAAAAATTAAGAAAATTGTGCGAGAAATTAGAAAATTTGAGAATACTTAACCACCATATAAAATTATTTCTAATCTATGTCATTTTTATTTTGTCATGACCCTTCTACGATCAACCCCTATTTTTGCATCTTTTCATTTTTTTAAATTTTATCCACAGATCCGCAATAGGGCTGCAAGATGACAATCAAAAATAACAAAAGTCGGTTTGAGAATAGGTCGTAATATATTTTTCATACTCCCAATGATTAACATTTTTGCCGGGTCAGATAGATTGATAGCTAGATAGTTAGATAGATACAAAGATAGATAACTAGATAGAAAAATAGATAACTAGATAGATAGATAGGTAGATAGATAGATAGATTGATTGATAGATAGGTAGATATACATCGGCAGATAGATGAATAGATAGAAAGATAGATAGATAAAAATAATTTATATGGCAGAACGTTTGCCCGGTCAGATAAATTGATAGATAGATATGCAGATAGATAGACAGATAGATAGATAGTTAGATAGAATGATAGATATATAGATAGTTAGATAGATAGAAAGATAGGTAACTATCTAGATAGATAGATATATAGTTAGATAGGTAGATAAACATCCTTGAAGTTATAAACTTATAAGTTTTGTTCCGGGGACTAGTTCAGGGAGATGCCTCACCTGTGGCGTGAGGTACGAAGAGAGAGGGGTTTTTAGTCGGTCGGTAACCCAACACCAAACATCTACCAACCCGACATACTCCTGCCATCATGGCAAGGAAATCTGGTTACAGATTTTCCCCTCACAAAAAAAAAAAGGTAGATATACATCGGCAGATAGATGAATAGATAAAAATAATTTATATGGCAGAACAACGTTTGCCGTGTCATCTAGATAGATAGATATATAGTTAGATAGGTAGATATACATCAGCAGATAGACTAATAAATAAAAATAATTTATATGGCACAACAACGTTTGCCGGGTCAGCTAGTTCTGATATATAAAAATACCTGCGAAGTTCATGAAACTATTTCTCACTTTCGATGTACACAATTCCTCAGTTAAAATTCAAAAAAACAATTCCTAACGAATAATAATCAATTCGCTGCTAAACGATTGATCTACAAAAAGGAATTTCTGAACTCTAAACTTTAATGCGGAATTTAAATGAATGTCCAAATTGTTTCATCGATCCCAAACCCACAACCGAATAGGATCGGAGCAAGAAGTCGAGTTTGAACGTTTTCGTGGAAAACGAATGCTCCCAAAGAGACGTAAAACGCATTTGGGTTTTCCCGAAATTCGGAAAATATATGTACCTGCCTACACTAATTTCCTTGAGTTTCACAAATGATGCGATTCTCGTTCTCGCGAAGGTATTCCAACGTCTAAAGAGGAAAACCATATTAAGTAATTGTGGTCAAATTGAATATGAGTCATCAATCTTTAACTACTGAAATTCCAATACACTAACATTCCTTTCAAAACGTAGAGAAATAACTGAAATCATTATAATGTTCGACTGTGTTGAATTCCACAAACTGAAACAAACACAAAGGAATATTTGAGTTGCATTTATAGCAAAGATAAATAATACATCAAATTGCTTCATTATTTTTCATAGCAATATATGAATAAAAATCGTATTCGTGAGTATTTTTCGAATGCCCAAAAAAAATTTAATATAGTCAAATCGAAATCACTTTCAAATAACTGAATTTCTTGCAATAAAGAGGTTGAACTATGAACAAAATACACATCAGAAGAAGCATAATACAGTGCGTTACAATTTCGTTTGTTTACTCTTGCCATGAAAGACTTCACCATGGGAACATAAAGACGTGAACATTCATGGAAAATATCTCATCAATATCAATGATCTGACATTTGGTGGTGATATCGTCCTTACTAGACAAATTTCCAACGACTTAAATGAAAAGATAAAACATTACAGGAGGTGGATTGGAGCTAAACACTGTAAAAACTATGTTCATGGGCCTCAAGGCCAAGATATAGAAAAACAAGACCAGTAAGCATGGCAAAGAGAATCCATTTGCTGAAATTGACAAAATAGTCAACATGGCCTGGACAGTATTTGGTAAACTGGGCTTTATCCTGAAAACCCCAGATATGGCTAGAAACATGAAAAAAATAGGCCACGATATATTTATATATATATATATATATATATATATATATATATATATATATATATATATATATATATATATATATATATAATATATATATATATATATATATATATATATTATATATATATATATATATATATATATATATATATACTATATATATATATATATATATATATATATATATATAAGCTCTTCACGGCCACCTTGGAGAACATCTTCCAAAAATTGGACTGGAACGGAAGATGTATGAAGATAGATGGAGAATATCTAAACCATCTAAGATTCGCTGACGACACTGTCCTAATCGCGAACAGCCCTGAAGAACTACAACAACAAATCAACGAGCTTAACATAGTGAGCAATGAAGTAGGCCTAAAGATGAACATGAAGTCATGTACAATGAAATGGTAGAAAATCACGATATCACGGTCAGCGATACCACACTTGAAGTAGTGGACGAATATATATACCTGGGACAATTAATACATAAGTCTGGTTCACTACTTCCGGAAATCAACAGAAGAATAAAATTGGCATGGAAAGTATTCGGACAAAATTCCATCATCTTTAAGTCAAGAATGCCACTCCGCCTAAAGAAGCGAGCCTTCGATCAGCTGATAATACCAGTCATGACGTACGGATGTGAAACCTGGGCACTAAAGCAAGAGTTCATAAGGAAACTCCAGGTTGCACAAAGGTCTATTGAGCGGTGTATGCTCGGCATAACAAAGAGGGACCGTAAGACAATAGAGTGGATTAGAGGAAAGACCCAGGTAATAGACGTCATCCACAGAATGAAATCCCTCAAATGGCAATGGGCAGGGCACCTAGCGAGAAGGACCGACAATAGATGGACCATAAGGACAACACAGTGGTACCCAAGAGGCGTCAAAAGGCCGAAAGGCGCCCCAATATAAGATGGGATTATGATATCAGGAAAGAAGTAGGAACAAACTGGTATCAAGCTGCTCAACAACGTAATACATGGGCAGGAATGAAGGAAGGATATGCGAGGAGGCTGCACCGTACTTAACTGTAGACCATAGCTGCATATGATGATGATGATGATATATATATATATATATATATACATGTGAGACTCATGCTCAAGACTACGTTGGTGAACCTTGAACATCTGCTTGGTGAGTAATTAATTTATATTTATGCCAAATAAATTAACAATCTGATGAGAAATGGAAACCTATTTTTTCTTCTTCATTAATTCCACAAATTTCAAAAGTACTACTTCTATTGTTACTTCCTGGAAAGAATTTTTAAAGAACCTTAAGTTTTCGGAACAGAACAAGAAACTAGCAATTTATAATTGTACAAAATTGAAACTTAATAATTTTTGATGCTCGAACTAAATGGAACCTAATTGAAAATAGTGGTTCTAGATTTGAAAGTAATTAATTGCATGCATTTCATTAGTTTTCGCTCACTCAAAAATTAACGGAGAAAAAATTTGAGCACGTTTATCATGATTCTAATCGTAGACTAATAAATACCATGAAGTACTGATGAAATTGGAAACCTGAATTTCATGCATTATACATAACTTAATTGCAATTCTTATTTATTTATACAAAACTATATATCATGGCTCACTAAGCGAATTTGTCTACCGAAAGTTTAAATTATTCCTGGAATACTGTATATTCCCGCTTTTAGGCAAATATCTCCTGAATGTGGGTAAACTTACTTAAAGCACACATTTCATTTCACCAAGAACACGAAGGGGGTATAAGATAACGTTACCAAATTGCACTCAGTAGGAGAAGACGCATAACTTCTAAAATGAAAGATAATGAGCGAGTTTCACTTCTGTTTGTGCACCGTATTAATTCTGTTCTGAAATTAGTCGAAAGTACTCTCTCTAATGAAGCTGTAGAGAAAGAGAGGTATTGCCGCGGCAGGGAATGGAAATCCCGCTGATCAAAAGAGATCACACTTGTCCAGTTGGAAAGGAAATGATAATTCTTTCTGTTACAATGATTCCTGTACAAAGCAAATTTCAACGTTGGTCTAGAAGATGGAATATAAAAAAAAAAAACTTTGGGATACTAAACAGGGTATGTTAGTATTGAGTAAATTAATGAAAAAATGAAGAAAAGACGAGTTTTCGTGGTTGGCAAGAAGTTTCTTCCGCAATATATTGTGTATTACATACTGAACACAATGACATGAATCAACAACGTTCATTAGCAATCAAATGAAAAAAAACCATTGAAACTAATGCTAGGTATTAGGATTCATATATTACAGAGCAAATGGAATCTTTTAAAAGCAGTTATTTTGTCAGGTGGGCTAAGTTTATTCTGATATTTATTTTCCTTTTTCCTTACCCCGAAACTTCAGTTGATTCCCATATTCCATACAGTTCTTTCATAAGTTACAAAGAGTACGTTTCTTATATTCCAAGTTTAACACTTAGTATCCAAAGAAGTGCATTTTCATCGAAACGTACGTTATGAGTTATTATTTTCCCATATTCCAAACAGTTCTTTCATAAGTAACAAAGAGTACGTTTCTTATATTCCAAGTTTAACACTTAGTATCCAAAGAAGTGCATTCTCATCGAAACGTACGTCATGAGTTATTATTTTTAATGTACGTCTTAATTTTTAGCTAACCATTGCACTTATAATTTCCTTATAGTTAATCTTCATTCTCTGAATATTGTAAATTAAGATTCAACATATATTGTGAATAGTGTATTGAAAGTATAATGAATAAAAAATAAATGGATACATTCAGTTATATCTCCATGAGCTTTAATATAAAAGTGAATAGTAATAGGAATACCTCAAGCCTATTGAGGTATTTTAAAAAGGAGCCGCAAGAAATATAGATCAAAACAAGAAGTACAAGAGTTATTTCACCAAATGATGTCTCAGATCCTGTAGGATAGAGCTAGAGTTATTAGAGCAGTGTACTTTAAATGCAGGTTTTTCCTCTGACAAGTCCCAGAGGACAATAAAAACTTCCCGAGAATATTTCTATACTTGAGAGTAGAAATATTACATTTTTAATTTTCATATTGAATTGATCCGTCTCTGAAACTGAACATGCCGCCCGAGTTGAAAGTATCGTCTTTCAAAATACATAGCAATATGCGAACACGTATATTAAAAATAATTTTTGTAGATCTGCGAAGGAATTGAATGATTTCTAGGCTCCGAAAGGTTCATTTATGTATAGAATACATTGATAGAAAAGATAAATATTTAATCGATCCATAATATCACTGAACCTTTTCAAACGATCATTACTGATGGAATGTCTTGAATAAAATATAATTCGACTTGTTTCTGAAGTTTTTTTTTTACTGCAGTAGTGACATAGAATCCTAAAATAGAGAAGCCATCAATGGACGTATTTGCTATTTTAATATAACCTTCAATTATTCATATGGATGGGCCCCTTATTTGATTATTACAATAAAAGTATGACTAGTGAGTGAAGCTAAAGTTATAAGCAAACATGTTTTCATCAGGAAAATCGATTTCGACAATGATGTCATAAAGTTGTCTGAAATTTCTCGTTGCTACTCATACATCAACATTCTTCATCTGAATTAGAGCAAATGCTGCATCCATTAACAATGTATAAATATATATATATATATATATATATATATATATATATATATATATATATATATATATATAATTTTTTGATAATTATTAGCAATAACAGGCTTGGTGAATCTCAAAAAACTTGATTTTATTAAAAAGTTAATGTTTCGCCACGACATTCGTGGCTTTTTTAAAACTTTTGAAATATTGAAATTTCTTTGACATTTATTGATTAGAAAAAATTTGAATAGTTGAAAAGGTCTACTAAGTTTCATCAAAAATTTTTTCGGCTGTGGCCGTTCTCTGTTATTTATTACGTGCTATTCAGTCCAATATTAACATTCAAATCTGTTATTATTAGATGGTAAGGGAAACCACAGAAACCTTTACCCACGTAATGTTCGAAATAGGTACCTACCCTATTCTTTGACTTTTCAAAATCGAAATAATTTGAACCTATTTCGAACATAACGTGGGTAAAGGTTTCTGTGGTTTCCCTTACCATCTAATAATAACAGATTTGAATGTTAATATTGGAGTGAATAACACGTAATAAATAACCGAGAACGGCCACAGCCGAAAAATTTTTTGATGAAACATAGTAGTCTTTTTTTAATATTCAAATTTTTTCTAATCAATGAATGTCAAAGAAATTTCAATATTTCAAAAGTTTTGAAAAAGCCACGAATGTCGTGGCGAAACGTTAACTTGTTAATAAAATCAAGTTTTTTGAGATTCACCAAGCCTGTTAATGCTAATAATTATCAAAAAGTTAAAAATAGTTCACAGGCAACAACAATTCAAATAAATATTCATATATATATATATATATATATATATATATATATATATATATATATATATATATATATATATATATATATATATATATATATATATATATATATATATATATGTTGACTGAATTACAATTTTTGGATTCTTTGTATTTTAGACTATCTCTCATTAGTGTAAAAATTATATTGTACCTGAAGATGTTGTTCTGAAACAACGAAACCGGTTGTACGTTAATTAATATAATTTTGGGAATTTGAAGACAAAATAGTTTCATTATTAAATTTATATATATATATATATATATATACAGAATTATATATATATATATATATATATATATATATATATATATATATAATATATATATATATATATATATATATATATATATATATATATATAATTCTGATTTTATCAGAATATTTTTTTGGTTAAATATTATGTCACCTTTTAAATGAACTTGGGGTTTTAAGGCTTTCGTTTACGAAATACAGATTGATCAAATTATTAGATATTTTCAGTTTTCATTTGTCAACTTCAAAGTCTATTGGGCTTTCTAACCAAATAGGGTAGGCAGATGTCCTTTACTGATTGGTGGCTATATGAAATCAATGATTACAGTCATCTGTGTTGAGTTATATGAAAATTATTAAAATGAGAAGTATGATAAAAACAAGTTATTTTATATTACGCAAAAACTGTTCCGATTTCCATTCGGTTTTATTTTCTTCATTTCCGACAACAATTTTCAACTCAGCTATTCCCCGGCTATGGAATTAGTTCAATTACTATTCTACTCGTTTCCGTAATAATGAAAAGCCAACACTCCAACATTGAAAATTCACACGCCTCCAGCAAACAAATCTGACATGAATAGGTCGCTGCTGAAAACTCAGCTTCGTGGTGGACAAGCAAAGAAACTATCATAAAAATTCATGTAGATGACATGTGACCAATTCAGGAGGTCTATTTCGATGAGTTACCTTCTGTTGAAACATTTAAATCAATGCCAATTGGAAATTAAAGTAAACTCTCACGGGATCAATTTTAATGTGATTTTGAAATATCTGTAGTTGATATTTTTCTTCATTTCTTGATTTGTGAACCTAATGTTCACATCAAAATCAAGATAATCGTCTAACGAGGCTTTTCCAGGTATTGCTAAAAGAACCCTGGTTTAATGGTCAATGATTCAATGGATAAATAAAAAGATCAAATTTTTCATTTGAAACATGCCTTGCTGACGGTAAGTATATTAGGCCGAGAGATGCTGGAAGGATTTGTGAAGTCATTTCTTACAGTGTGGCAGTTTTGGGGTGTTCATATACGTAATAAATTGAAGGAAAATGATGTTCTTACCGGTGGTGCGCGAGACGTAATTGCAGAATAGTTAATTGAACTTGCTCGAAAATCGGGAGGTGTCAAACAATTCCTTTCAAAAAATTTCTCACAGGCTGGTTTCGTTTAAACAATTGTATTTTGTTAATCTTGTACGAAAATCACCACGCCATACCATTTCGACGGTCCCGCCATACTCGCCATACCCCCTCATACATGCAATTTTTTAAAATTCGAAAAACTATTTCTTTCAGTATGGCAGTTAAATTTTAGTCAATTTATGATACAGTTAGACAAAATCAAGTTCGCCATACTTCTAGTGCAGTACAAAAGTGGTGCCATACTTGAAAAATGATATTTCTTAACCGTTTTTAAAACACGCCTATAGAAGTCGTAAAATTATTTTTCACAGTATGGCATGAAGGAAATCAGATTGTTCCAATACGATTATAAGTTTTAAAAAAATATGCCATTCTGTGAACATGGTACGATACGCACGCTGCGATGTAAAAAAAATTAACAAATAAAACGATTTTTTACAGTATGGCATTCAAATTTTCGGAAAGTTCAGAAGAAGTATGATTAAGGAAAATTTATCCCATCTCTGGGTCGAATTTTTTCCCTTGTTAATATTCTGGTGTAACTGAAATTCATAATGTGACCTGTAATATTCACATGTTCACTCAGAGCACATCTTTTAGGATGACACTTACAGTCACTCTTATGTGAGGTAATTCTATCCTTGAGGGCTCTAGACGTTTGACCTACATATAATTTATTACAATCGGAGCAAGGAATGCTGTAAACTATATGAGATTGTGAAGTTAAAGGTGTTTTATCCTTAACTTTAGTGAAAATGGAACTTATTGTTAACACTGGCAATCTTTATGTGACCAAGAAACCTGAAAATTCTTGCCAGCCTTGGAGAAACATCAGCAACATAAGGCAGCGAAGTGAAGAAAAATTGAAAAGGGGTCGTGTCAACTGCTTCATTGGCAGTAGTTTCAACTTGTGAAACACCTATATTATTAATTGTATCGTGTATTAACATGGTCGACGTAGCAAGAGGATCTTTTTTTATAAAGCAGGAGGATAAGAGTTATCAATAAACAAATTGTACAAAATTTTTTAATTCTTCTGATGGAAGCAATTGTCAGAAATACAAAGCATTCGACGCTTCACCTGTTTCACCAAATTATCGATAATGCTGTATCTCGTTTTCACATCTTTTGCAATCATTCTCAAAAACACAGTGAGTATTGTTACTGTTGGTCGTTATGGAGCATTTTGTGATTTTTTTTTGTAGCTTCCCTGAAGATGACAGTAATCATTGTCGAAATATCGGAAATGTGTTAAAATAGTTCACCTTTTGCTTGCTGCTATACCCAAATATTTCATCCTAATTGTATATATATATATATATATATATATATTATATATATATATATATATATATATATATATATATATATATATTATATATATATATATATATATATATATATATATATATATATATATATATATAAATATATATATATATATATATATATATATATATATATATATATATATATATATATATATATATATATATATATATATATATATATATATATATATATATATATATATATATATATTATATATATATATATATATATATATATATATATTTTTTATATATATATATATATATTTATATATATATATATATATATATATATATATATATATATATATATATATATAATTATTTATTCGAATTGTTGTTGCCTGCGAACTATTTCTAATCTCGTGATAATTATTAGCAATAACAATAACGTCAACCTTTTAATAAAATCGAGTTTTTTAAGATTCAACAAGCCTGTTATTGCTCATAATTATCAAGAGATAATATGTATATATATATATATATATATATATATATATATATATATATATATATATATATATATATATATATATATATATATATATATATATATATATATATATATATGATAAAAAAAAAAAAATTTCGAATTCATTCAAAATTTTGTGTATACGTTTAATGAAATAAGTGTCAGTGTTTCCGAAGATAATTTAAACTAGTCCTTGAAAAAGGCTTTGTGAAGCCGAAACGTTGGAATAAAGGAATAAATGATTAAATAGAAAGACCAATGAATAACCATTTCAGCTAAGCCACATTCCCAAGAAAAATTCAAAAATTGTCACATATATATTTCTGGCTTAAGAATAAAGATTTCAATATATATATATATATATATATATATATATATATATATATATATATATATATATATATATATATATATTATATATATATATATATATTATATATATATATATATATATATTATATATATATATATATATATTATATATATATATATATATATATATATATTTATATATATTTATATATATATATATATATATATATATATATATATATATATATATATATATATATATAAATTTTGAAACATAAATCCTCAGATAAATCTCAATGAGCAAACTAAACTTAGTAATTTCCCGTTATCAAACCTGGTATTTAGATAATAGTTAACCATTCCAAATAAGTCAATACCTGGTATACCGTTCTGGGAATCATAAATACAACCCCCTGTTATTAATACCTATCAGTAGAATATATCGGATAATATATAAGCACTATGATATATTTTAAGAATCAGTTTGTAATAGAATCTGTTTGTAATTGAATCTGATGAAGACACTGTGTTTTCGAAATTGTAAATATAGTGGAAATTAAGTTTAAATAGACGTGTTTTTATTTATTTACATTTTCGACGATAACCTAAAATTGGAAACATAAAATAAACAAAAACGGAAACCTTAAGCAAAATTCTTTTCGTGTGCATTACCGTGAAGTTTAATAAAATGAACATAAATTGGAATCCAGCAACGGAAACTGAAATATTGGTCGAGTATATGAACTCCACCCTGTAATAAATTCAACGAAAACGACGCCAATGGCAGTCGTTGCGCTGTGCTACAATTCAATATGTCTTACGGTGAATTCTTGAGAGCGACAGAGAGGAAAGTTTTGATTATTTGCATTATCTAGGAATTTCCAGAATTAAATTATCGACTATTAGACCAGGGTAGAAGCCTTTAAAAATGATAAAAAGTGAAAGAAAATAATAGTAGAATGAAACCCATTGAAAAAGAGGGAGAGTATAATAAAAATGAAAGAAAAAATAAAGTACGGGCGATCTGAGGTCGGGAAGGAGAAGGGATGAGTTTTTAAGGGTAAAAACGGTTTATCTCGATTTCCGGCAAAACTACAAGTCCTACGGAAAAAAGTCAAGAAACAAAATTGTAGGTAATAAAAGTATCTACAACTTTTGTATTCACACTTTTTTCACATAACCTCAAAATTTATGTGAAAAATTCAAGAACCAAGTTTTTGGTTTTTTATTTTTATCTTTTACAAACAAAAAGATTATATGCGTAGATACCTATTTATTACTATTTTAAGATAACTTATATACCTGAGTGACCTACGGAAAATTTTAGCCCATCAAAAGGTATTTCATAGAGAATTTGTGAAGAGGCTAGGAGGGTCTGGGCCTTACTACATACCGGTTATTTCGTAGCTGCTGTAAAATTTACTATAGTAATGTATTTTTACACCATCGGAAAGTAGAGATTTCAACGAACAGAAAGCACACCAACTTCTTGAAAAAAGCTGATATTTTGACGGGAGAATTTCAGATTAAAAATTAGGGTGCTTTTTCGATATTAAGTCAAAATAAGGTGAAAAAATGAATATTTCAAATCAAATAAACTACAGTATATTTGGGACATAAAAAAGTAAGTTTTCACCAAATTTCGCGAAAAAAAAAATTTGTTTGTAAAAGATAAAAATAAAAAACTAAAAATTTGCTTCTTTGAATTTTTCACATAAATTTTGAAATTATGTGAAAAAACTGTGAATAAAATAATAAAAGTGAAGAAGTTGTAGATCTCCTTATTACCTAGAATTTTGCGTTTTGACTTTTTTTCATAGGACTGGCAGTTTTGCCGGAAATCGAGATGAACCGTTTTTTAAGGTATTAATATAGATTCAGAATTATCTAGGAAATATTGTGATATATTCATGGATTTTACTTTTGTGACTGGATGAACTCGAGAAATAGCTTCTTTGAACAACTTTTCTGTATCACATTTTATCCAGACGAAAAAGAAATTGAAATATAGCGTTTTAACCTTCATTGAAACTCCTAATAGTAATTAGTATTGGAAAATATATCAAGAATAACATCTCTAAATTTCATTAAAACAAAATGTGCAAAGTATATAAATTGCGGTAATTATGATAAATTTCGAATTGCTAGAACTATCAGAAATTATCAAATTAGAATTTCAGAACATAAACGTAGAATTAGACTTTCATTAAGCAAATCATTCAATTAATGAGAACCACTAATTCATTTTAGAATTTGGAATAATAAATAGGGAAAATAAAGATTTAAATGAGTAGGGTGTTACATCGCAGCACAATACGAAAAATAAGATATATGCGCCTTCATACGGAAAAATCAAAATACGCATGCAGTGCTGCCGGACTTCCGTAAGTTTCCTGAGCTAGCAAAATCTTCAAATACTTAGGTTCTTCAGTTGACAATATCAACTTCAAGTTTTCATTATATGATTGAAGTTATGTTTTCTTTCATATTTCTGGTTATTACATGGAAACATTGTAATACCCCATTTATTTGATCACATATTCTGGTACCGTGCTTCACACAACTTGCTTTAATTCATTCTGTTTATTATGTGGACAACAATACACCGTGTTTTTATAGGAAATACTTGAAAGTTTGTGAGCTCATTATTATATTCATCCATATTAGTAACTCTCTAGTGGTTTCCATGAATAAGGGTTTTTATTTCTATTTGGTGTTAGCACATCATCAGTACAGGAATGAACCACAACAAATGCATACAGAAATCGTTTGTCGGACTTTTTCTCCTATTATTAAAATTATTCAATCAAACATCTTAGTATAATTCATATTACAACTTGACAACACCGGCCCAGATGCTGTACTGTGTGTGTGATCTAAAGCTAAAAGGTGCTCCCGTCTAAAACCTATTCCGTTAGTAGTCGACAGTAGGCATGAATAACACGTGAACTCATGTATCTAGAAAAACAACTGTAAATTACACTTATGTTGACGCAAGTAAGGAAAAATCAATTTACAAAATAGCAAAAATTTCCATGACTATCAAATTGGCTACGGAAGGAAATTCCCTTTACGTTTTATTTCAAGGATTGCGGCAACCGGTAGTGCGATAAAGTTAGAGAATCAAACGTTTCAAAATTATTTCAAAAAGTGTAAATAAATATAATTACAGTTTTTTCTACATATACTTTCCAGAAGTTATTGTGATAATAAATATAATTCAGTTTTTATGAATCCACCAAGCGTGTATTTGAGTTTGTTTTGTATTTCATGCATTTAATAAAAAATATGTCGTTTGTGTAGAAAAAATATTTGAAATGAGATAGAAAGTATTAGCTGCAAAGAATATTTCAAGAAAAATTAATGAAATATTTTCAAAATATAGATTCCGGAATAATATGGTTTTGAAAACAGATAAAGGATAATCTGTACACATCAAAATTGTTCTCAAAATTCGATTCCAGCATTTTGATAATCAAGTCGATCAGGCGTTTTTCTTATAAAATGAAGTTGCACTATCATGCTCACTATGGTTTCTTCTTTTAATGCTCTTTGTCACAAAATAATATATTCTATAATTGTTTACTCCATAGGAAGTAGTAAAAGTGATTAAACAAACAATATATGACTTGCTTATGATAATAATACATTAATTCCCTTAATTTGCTCTGATATTTCAGCCGATGAAATTTCCCTATGATAGAAGGCTTTTGAATTTCTTTCGTTATTAATGCAATTATATATATATATATATATATATATTTATATATATATATATATATATATATATATATATATATATATATATATATATATATATGAATATATGTTAGGTATCCTTAACTATTTTGTTTCTGGAAAATTATAAGATTTAGAATAATCCTTAATGTTTTAATACTGATCGTTATTTCCATGGTATTCTTCACATTTTTTCGAATAAAATTCCATAACTGGAAGGGCGATTCTATAGGAAATGTCAATGAACGTAATAAGACTGCAGTAATAACTCTGTATGTGAATAAATGAGGAACTATCATGAGTTCTGATTCTCAGAGAGAAAAACTGCCATTTTAAGTTTTGTGATAATAGCAGGAGTATTTCTAGCGTTTTACTTCTAAACCGATATTCTTACTTCGAAAATATTTCTCGATTAGAACACGTTCGATAAGAGCAATGAATCACGAACCCACACTTGGTTTTTTCCGGCACGTTCCATTTTCGACCGTAGAGTTCAGAGAAATCCGCACCGGATAATCGGAAATCACAAGAGCCAAGGCGCAATTTCACTTCGAACGAGCTAAAAAAAAATTATATCAAAACATTTGTAGTTTTCTTGGATGTTACACGATACAATTTTTGGTTAAAATTTCATTCGTGAACGTCTTACAATACAGAATGTTCATTAATTTTTCCATGGTTAATACTTTATGGATAAGAATCTGAAAGAAATTGATAAATTTACATTTCTGATGGTGAATTCTGGAAAGATAGGAGGTCGAGTGGTTGAAAATGAAACTATTATTTATAACTATGAAGATTGAACAAATATGTATAGTCAAAATTACTGAAAATTTCAAACAACGCATACAAGCGTAAAGCTTATTTTACCCTTGGATCTATTTAACTCCGACGGATATATACGAATGTAGGTATCTGACAGCTATATTGTGACCTATTTAGTTGTTTTGGTTCACTGACCGGCTTACAATATATTCACCAATGACAGAGACAAACGAGATCTGACTCGGCATGTTTTCACCTCGTGACGTCATCGACACAATATCATCCGTTACTGAAAAAATATATATATATATATATATATATATATATATATATATATATATATATATACATTTGTATCTATACAGGGTCACTCACAGTCGATGGTAGGTTAGACGTTCACGGAGAACGGGACATGGGATTATTCCGAAAATTTGGATTAATCTATAATTGCTTTTGCTCTATCGATCTCTTGTGGCGCTGCGGCATTGCCGCTTATACTGAAAAGTACCAGCAACTGTGAAATTTCAAATTCAATAACTCTGACGGATATATACGAATGTAGGTATCTGACAGCTATATTGTGACCTATTTAGTTGTTTTGGTTAACTGACCGGCTTACAATATATTCACCAATGACAGAGACAAACGAGATCTGACTCGGCATCCTGACAACATCCGTTACTGACAAAAGGCTCCTTCATGAATTAACAATTGAATATATATATATATATATATATATATATATATATATATATATATATATATATATATATATATATATATATATATATATATATATATATATATATATATATATATATATATATATATATATATATATATATATATATATATATATATATATATATATATATATATATATATATATATATACATTTGTATCTATACATGGTCACTCACAGTCGATGGTAGGTTAGACGTTCACGGAGAACGGGACCTGGGATTATTCCGAAAATTTGGTTTAATCTATAATTGCTTTTGCTCTATCGATCTCTTGTGGCGCTGCGGCATTGCCGCTCATACTGAAAAGTACCAGCAACTGTGAAATTTCAAATGAGACACCCTATATCTTATTCCATTTTTTGCTTCTCTACTATTTTCCAATTGTTTTTGTATGATACCTCCCTATACCTATCTCCAGAGGTTTTCGGGAAATTAAATGGTTTCCTTATTTTTTTGTGCAAAACAGCTTCAATCAAATGTGCATTACTAAGGTATTTATATTCGTAGAACGCTGAAATTTCAGGTGTAGTTTACCAAGTTCCGACGTACTAGTTATATTCAAAGGAATTTGTTCTCCATTATACATTCGTTTCACTTTCAGTATTGACCCATAAGTGATAAAATTATTTTGTAAACGTACAAATTTTCTCTCGTTCATTGGTTGTAAATAGGGATACATTTCATTGAATCTTCTGCATGTTCTTGCTATTATTTGGTCACATTGACCATGTACAATAAATAATCATTTGAAAAAAATTTTAATTTTTTTCGGTATATTCAATACTATACAGGGTATTACATTTGAAAAAATGCACTTTTCACCATTTTTCTATTTGTCGTTAAAATCGCAAATTTTGAAGAACCCTATATAATAGGGAACAAATTCCTTTGAATATTACTAATACGTCGGAACTTGGTAAACTACACCTAAAATTTCAGCGTCCTACGAATCTAAATACCTTAGTAATCGAAGCTATATTTTGCACATAAAAATAAGGAAATTATTTAATTTCTCGAAACCTCTGGAGATATGTATAGGGAAGTATCATACAAAAACAATTGGAAAATACTAGAGAAGCAAAAAATGGAATAATATATAGGGTGTCTCATTTGAAATTTCACAGTTGCTGCTACTTTTTAGTATGAGCGGCAACACCGCAGCGCCACTATTGTTTCAGATCGAGCAAAACCAATTACTCATTAAACCAAATTTTCAGAATAATCCCATGTCCCGTTCTCCGTAAACATCTTACCTACCATCCACCGTGAGTGACCCTGTATACATATATATATATATATATATATATATATATATATATATATATATATATATATATATATATATATATATATATATATATATATATATATATATATATATATATATATATATATATATATATATATATATATATATATATATATATATATGTTCAGAAAGATTTCCGCGGTCGGAAGTATTTGAAAAACTTGGTTCACGGAATGAACCGCGTAAAAGATTTGAAAAATCTCGACGTTTCGGCTCCTTTTGCGAAGCCATCTTCAGGAGAATTAGAAGGGAAATAATTCAGACTCGTGGCCTCAATCTGCCTACTCCACGAATCGAATTTAGGAGGAATCGGAAACAATACGATTGCGTGGTCTCAACCTGCCTACTCCACTAACCGTATTGCTTCCTGTCAACTCTGAAGTCTCAATCTGCCTACTCTTCAGAGTCAACTGTTGAGTCAGTTATATATATATATATATATATATATATATATATAGTGATTTTCACTATATCTTTTTAAACAAAAATTGTTTCGCCACGCAGACCGAAAGTGGCTTTTTCAGATGAGTTATTCAAACAAACTTAAACAAATTGAAATCAAATAAATAAAGAAGTGGAAAATACTAATGAGGATGGGGGTACCTAAGCGTATTTCATTGGCAGGTAGAAAATTTTATAAAAGTGGATAAATATAATAGGTACAAATATTCATATTTCACTAAAATGAATTTTACAAGGGAGAGTTATTTATATCTGATCATTCATTAAATTATTGGAACAATTCTTTCCTAATATTAATTTCTAGTGGATTTAACAAATTGCGTTTATAGCCTTTCGTAATTCGTTATTGAAGCTATATATGTTCCAGAAGGAGTCATGAATATGTCGAATCTGTTTTTTCCTTATCGTAACTTCCATGCTCTTATGTTCAGTTAGTTTGCTCATGAATACCTGATTTATTACAATCAAAAATATTTACATATATATATATATATATATATATATATATATATATATATATATATATATATATATATATATATATACATATATATAAAAAAAAATATATATATATATAAAAAATATGTGTTATATATATATATATATATATATATATATATATATATATATATATATATATATATATATATATATATATATATCAGTGGCGGCTCGTGAGGTTTTGGTTTGAGGAGGCTACAAGAGGTGTTAAAAATACACCATAGGCGAAAATTTTTAGGATTTCAAGGTCAATATAATTTAAAGAAAATCAAAGTAAAACAAGCACCCTAAGCTATTAATTTGTTTTCACTTTCGAGTGTCTACCTTGAGACCTACAACTCCTATTTACAATATTCACAAAAATTCTTCTCAGCCAATTAATCAATTCATCTATTCATCAAATTTTTTTTTTCACATAATAGGTACCTACCTACCTACTTAACGAATTTTTTAACAGCTGGTGAGAGCAAATAAAAAGTTATTATATATTTTTGAAGATTAGCGGTATTCTGCGATCTTTAACGTTAGCAAAATGATCTATAATATCCTCATAAAATTTTTTGTCTTTCGCCAAAAGTTTTACCAATTCCTTTTCAATAGACAACAAACTAATATTTTTCAAACGATCCTGGCTCATTGAATTTCGTAAATAAGTTTTAATTCTCTTAAGAGTGGAAAACGAGCGCTCTACGGAAGCTGATGTCACCGGGATAGAAACAATTAGACATAAGAGTTTATAAACTTGGGGTAATTCTTGATTCAAATCATTATCAAAAAGATATTTAATAGTCCTCACATGATTTTCATTTTGCCCCAAAATTTCATTGTCATTATAAAAAACACACAGTTCACTTTTTTATGGCCACCTTATCAAAAAAAGTGTTTTTTTGACATAAATTTTCCAAAAGGTTATCTGGAAAATTAGCCGAAAATGCGGTGAACAAATTTTTATTGAGTAAGTCGAAGAAATGCAGTTCTTTCAAATCAGAGAACCTTATTTCTATTTGACCCCTAATAGTATCCAAAATTTCATAAAATATTTGCTTATAGTGAAGCTCCATATCTGCGTAACTGAATTTCTTTCGTTTTGGGCTAAATTGAGTCGTATCATCAGTAGTTTGAAATACAGAAAATAGTTTTTTAAAATAAACTTCTGCACGAAATTCTGAAATTTTTTCCAAAAGAAACTTGAGCCGATTTCGTGAGTAAATTACATCTGAAAACTTGTGCTGTAAGATTTGAAAAACTATTTTTGTTTGTTCAAAAATTAATTTAAAGATGTTTAAAAAATATATAAATTCCTTATCTTGTAAGTAAGATATTAATCCGCGTGCTGTATTTAAAGTTACTTTATCGGTGAAAAATTCCTCACTTTCAACTAGGTATAGAATTAAATCCTCAAATCCTAAGCGGCCCCAAACAGAGACATTTTCACTAGTAAAAGGTAAACACTGCCAACAAAATAATTTATTTTTTACCTGTGATCCGGTTAGGCAAGGATTTCTCTCATAATTCCGTGTATTAAAACCGCGGTTTTGTTTTCTGTTACGCTGCACCAAATTGTTTAATTCAGGGGTAGGTTTTTTTTGTTTTTATCAAAACTTTATCCTCATAACTTAGGGCACTAAAGTTATGGGATAACAAATTTTCCACTATGTCACCATTGAAATTTTTGAAATTAATTTCAGTAATCAAACTCATTTTAAAACAATACGCGCAACGCGAGCTGATTCCGGCGTCCATTATTCAGACAGTACGAATTAGGATCATACTACGATTCAATCAACGACTTTACTCGATGTCAGGGAGATTCTATAGTTGTGATTGGTCGACATTGTATAAGACTGGACTTTTATCGGTGTTGCCATGTACATGTGTTTTGGTTTTCTATTTCAATGAAGTATTCATTCGGAGTATTTGTTTTTGAGTGGTGTGAGTTTGCTTTTCTGTGGCAGGCATAATGAACGTTGAGAATATACCTTTCTAAGCTTTCCGCAGCGTTGCCACAAATCTTGAAATGAATGAAATGCAGTAAATGTAAATACCTTCTATCTTAATTAATAAATTATATTATATAATGTAGGTTGAAAGGAAGGTAGGTGCATAAAATAATATGATTTTGATAAATATGAATATGCTGAATGCTGACTATCCAATATAATAATATTAATACTATTAGTGATACACGGAATATTATTGAGGAGGCCTTAGCCTCCTTATAGCCTCCTTTGACTAGCCGCTCCTGATATATATATATATATATAATATATATATATATATATATATATATATATATATATATATATATATTTATATATATATATATATCTATATATATATATATATATATATATATATATATATATATATTTATATACATATCTATATATATATATATATATATATATATATATATATATATATATATATATATATATATATATAGCCGTTGTATTTTTTTAATTTGGTTTTCTATCAATTATTTTCTGTTTTAATTGATTAAATGGGACAATTCATTTATTTTACGAATTAGCTCAATAAGTGAAGCGAAAGAAAGAAATGTTTTCATTCTATAATATTTCAAATAACAAATGTAATAATTCGATTGTGTGTAGCAATATTCACGATAAGTTCGGATGTTTTTTATTGTATTTGTTTAACATCTGCGGATGAACGATGAATAATAAATTCTGAATACCCGCTTCGTCTCTTGTCGTGTCTAAATTTAGTTCGCCTTGAATTACAGTGCAGTGAATCTCGCGTATGTGCCATATTAAGTGTTACGATTACCCATCTTCGATTTTCTTCTTGATAATACGATCGCCGATTGTATACCAGCTGCCACCTACACCCAGCCAGGAGAACGTTTGGAACCTCTTCAGTGCATGCGAAGGAACTGTTACCCTGTTTTCTATAAATGGTTCACCACATCATCGAAGTCATGATTTGAACTTCTTCGACCATTACCAGGTAACCTTATCGTATTTTTCATAATTTTGTCATCAAAACAACTTTGGAAATTCAAGTAATAATATTCAAGTGCGGACTTAATATTGATAATTTCTCATTTTTCATAACAAACTGAAAGGCCTATAATTATTATATTCTTTGTGTAGGAATCGTCGCGTTTTTCGTTCGCGTATTATGTTCGAGTAATAATTGGGTTACCCTGCAACACTAATGAATACTAAACATTATTTGTTTGCGATTTATCCTTATACAGTGTGTCGCATTTAAGATGAAGACACCCCCATATTATGGTTATTTAAAGAAACACTGATTTGAATTTTCGTACAGTCATAAACGGCAATGGGTCATATTTTTTAAGATCCTCAACTGAATTCTGAATTTTAAACTCGGCCTACTACGAATTGACAAATAGGGCCGATTATCAATATTTTGTTTCGCGTAAGAGATATGGAAAAAAGTTATGAGAAAAAAATGTTCAGAATTTTTTTTTAGGTCCACATAACAATTTTCATGACTAAATACGCATTTTTTCAATATTTTGGTTATAATTCAAAATTATTAAGTTTATTTCTCAATTTTATAACTAGTACGCTAACTAAGAACTTGACTACTTAATGATTTAATATTTCAATAAAATAATTAACAAAAAGGAATGAGAATTTTATTTTATGATAATTATTTTATTCTTATGACTGATTAATTTTAGAGAAGATTTATAAAAAAAATAATTTTTCTGATACAAAATAATTAATTAACTGTAATTAGAATTAGATCTCTCTCAACTAGATCTCCGTCTATTAGGGATTTTGGGATACCAAAATATTGAAAAAATCAAAAATGCGAATTTCGTCATGAAAAGTGGTATATGGGGCTAAAAAAAATTTCTGAACAACTTTTTCTCATAACTTTTTTCGATAGATCTAACTCGAAACAAAATATTGAGAGTCGGCCCTATTCGTAGTAGGCCGAGTTTAAAATTCAGAATTCAGTTAAGTATCTTAAAAAATATGTCCCACCACCGTTCCTGACTCTGAGAAAATTCAAATCTATATTCCTTTGAATAACTGAAATATGGGGGTGTCTTCATCTTAAATGCGACACACTATATATATATATATATATATATAATATATATATACCATTCATAATATATATTATATATATATTTATATAATATATATATATATATATATTTATTATATATATATATATATATATATTATATACATATATATATATTATATATATATATATAAATATACTCTATATATTATAATCACTATATAGATAATATATATATATAAATATTTATATATATATAAATATATAAATATTTATATATATATATATATATATATATATATATATATATATATATATATATATATATATATATATATATATATATATATATATATATATATATATATATATATATATATATATATATATATATATATATGTATATGCGATAATGCTTAGTTTATATTTCATCGAATAATTCAATAATACTTGAAATTTATAGATTATATGCGAAAAAAGTTTAGTCAATCATGAAAATGTACAGCAAGCGCGGCTACCGACATCCTAGCTCCTTGTTGCTTTCACGAACCTTGAACACCAAAGCCTCTTTGATTTTGCAAAAACACGATAGTAAGTTTTAAACTACTTGTCCATACAATTATTACAATTTTTTTCCCGAAACTACTCATCCTATTTCAAAAATTATTCCTACACTAATTAGGACGGCCTTCCACGTTGGACATAACTAATTATTATCTATGTATCATCTCGTTTGAATAAAAGGGCATTTGGTGGCTATCAATTTTGCAACTAATGTCGACGAAAAAACGGTGGAGCAAATGCGTTTTTTACGTATGGCGCTTCAACGGTGAGATATATTTGAATACTTTATATGGACAAATTGTAGAATTCAAAAACGTCTAGGAAAAAGTTCCACACGACAAATATCTGTATGTTAAGGTAGGAAGACAAATTGAATTCTTCATGGGCGACGCCGCGAGCACAACTAGTATTTTATCAATGTATGGATTCACCTTAACATATACAGGCTGTTCCTTAAAGAGATGTTAATATTTAAGGGGGTGATTCTTCGACTCATTATGAGAAAAAACTACCTTTGAAAGTATGTCCTAAAAGTCTTCCTGTCGAGATACAGGGTGATAAAGTTTCGAAAAAAAATCAGTTTTGTAATAATAACTGAGATAGTCTTGTAAACAACTTCATAACATGGTACATGTCTTCTATGTAAAAAGGTGAATTTTGTGATGCACGAAAATTTTCAATTTCTCTACCAGTGGCATTCGTACTGGTGTTTTGCAATGAATATTTCTGGAGAAAAAAATACTACGCCACTGCTTTCTCTTGAAATGAAAATAAATTTTGAGATCCTCATTTATTTAAGAGCAAACTTGATATCATGGATTTTTTTTGTTCGACGCATGGTTTTCGCTTGAAAAAATAAAAACTGTTTTACTTCGGGATCAATTCCTCTAAAATCTAGTGCAATGTGGGAATGTTTGTGCATTGAAAGCAAATTAAGAGGTTAGTTTTTTTCTAAATGTACAAAAAATGTACCGAATATTATAGAGTTGTCTACAATATTATCTCAGTTAGTACTAAAAAAATTATTTATTTTCAAAATTTTATCACCCTGTATTTCAAAAGTTAAGACTTTTAGGATATATATTAATAAGCAGTTTTCTTCTTTAAATGGGATGAAGGGTCACCCCCTTAAATATTAGCATGTCTTTAAGGAACATCCTGTATATATATACATATTTATATATATATATATATATATATATATATATGTATTTATATATATATATCTAATTATATATATTTATATATATATATATATATATATATATATACCTATATATATATATATATATATATATATATATATATATATATATATATATATACAGGGTGTCGCACCGGGAACTGAATCGATCGATATAGAACAAAGTACAGATCAGAAAATTTTGAAAATTTAGATGATTACTAATGTCGGTGTGGCCAATCTAACCAAAATATTTACAAGCAGCTGGCACTTCCGCTTATACCGGAAGTCGATACCAACTTGCTTATTTTAAATAGAACACCCTATATATTTTAGGGTTTTCGAAAAGAACATAAAATTCTGAGTCGAAAATGTGAAACATACCTTATGCGTAAACCTAGCCGTTTCAGAGATATCTGACATTTTATAGAAAATTTGACAGGTGCAACGGTTTACAAGAACCGGTATAACTTTCTTCCTGTAAAAGATACTCATTTGCTTCTT
The DNA here is from genome assembly GCA_030704885.1 of Cynegetis impunctata. Taxonomy (NCBI): domain Eukaryota; kingdom Metazoa; phylum Arthropoda; class Insecta; order Coleoptera; family Coccinellidae; genus Cynegetis; species Cynegetis impunctata. The sequence continues at coordinate 547,779 of JARQZK010004343.1, forward strand.
GTCACATGAAAAGAACACAAGAAGAACTACGTTCCACAATTGAAATTAATTCAATAATATCATACCAAGTGTTCCGTTTTTTGCGTTACATTTCGTCAACTTCGAACCGCGAAAACTTGTTTAGGTCAAATGGAACACCCTGTATTCTTTTACGTCAAGTTGTGTAAAATTAAATTCCCTTTATTCTGATATTAGCATTGTGGGGGTTAAGGTTACAACTTTTTGAAATATTTGTGATTTTATTAGAAATTCATGAATAGTTGTAATCAATTGATCAAAATAGCCATGATTAGAAACAATCAGTCATTATCTTGTGTCAAAAAATGCCAGCACGTTTAAATTATACCCACGAAGACTTTTCAAATTTGTTTATTATTAATGGAGAATGTAATAAAGTAATATCAAGAACTTGCAGCACATTTGCTACTCGATATTCAGAAAAACGGAAAATAACACTAACACTGTAACATTCGTATTAATCGAATTGAAGATATGGCATGAACTAAAATAGTAGAGATAAGGTCAATTTGAAATATCATTTCATTTTAATTTAATAAATACTCAAAATTCCGCCCTCGAACCTCGACACATTTTTCGCACCTTCGGATCAGTTCCTCATGGGTAGCTCTTCTAATTGAATCCTGTGATATGTTTTGAAAGGCATTTCTTACTCTCTGCATACAATCTTCAATGGTTGTTAATGGACTCTCATAAACTTTATTTTTAATAGTTCCCCAAATAAAATATATATTACTTTATTACATTCTCCATAAATAATGAACAAATTTAAAAAGTCTTCGTGGGTATAATTTGAACATGCTGCCATTTTTTGACATAAGATAATGACTGATTGTTTCTAATCATGGCTATTTTGATGAAATGATTACAACAATTCATGAATTTCTAATAAAATCAGGAATAATTCAAAAAGTTGTAACCTTAACCCCCACAATGCTAATATCAGAACAAAGGGAATTCAATTTTACACAACTTGACGTAAAAAAATACAGGGTGTTCTATTTGACCTAAACAAGTTTTCGCGGTTCGAAGTTGACGAAATGAAACGCAAAAAACGGAACACTTGGTATGATATTATTGAATTAATTTCAGTTGTGGAACGTAGTTCTTCTTGTGTTCTTTTCATGTGACAAGAAGCAAATGAGTATCTTTTACGGGAAGAAAGTTATACCGGTTCTTGTAAACCGTTGCAACTGTCAAATTTTCTATAAAATGTCAAATATCTCTGAAACGGCTAGGTTTAGGCATAAGGTATGTTTCAAATTTTCGACTCAGAATTTTATGCTCTTTTCGAAAACCCTAAAATATATAGGGTGTTCTATTTGAAATAAGCAAGTTGGTATCGACTTCCGGTATAAGCGGAAGTGCCAGCTGCTTGTAATTATTTTGGTTGGATTGGCCACACCGACATTAGTAATCATCTAAAATTTCAAGATTTTTTGATCCGTACTTTGTTCTATATCGATCGATTCAGTTCCCGGTGCGACACCCTGTATATATATATATATATATATATATATATATGAAAAACTTGGTTCACGGAATGAACCGCGTAAAAGATTTTCAAATACTTCCGACCGCGGAAATCTTTTCGAACATATATATATATATATATATATATATAATATATATATGAATATATATATATATATATATATATATATATATATATATATATATATATATATATATATATATATATATATATATATATATATATATATATATATATATTGAGAGCCCACTCATTTTAAGGGGATAACATACAGCTTTTGTCCATTCTAAATATTATGAAATTTTTCAATTGGGTATCAACCTAATTAATGTCATTTGAATATAACAATAGCGCGTTTGTTGTAATTTTTTGAATAATTTTATTTCATAACCGAAAATAGTCACTTGTATATCGACCGTAACCTAGAGAATGAAAAAATATAAAAATGTAATCATTCAATTGAAATGCCCTAACTGAATGGAATTAAATTTATTCTGTCCCAAGATGAATTTCAGAAATATTTGTCAATTAAAAAGATTTTGCTCAGCAAGTGGAAAGCACAGAAACCACGTTCAGCCTGTTAAAAGTACAAGAAACACAGTTGAGTGAAGAAGCAAGAATTAGCGAATAAACATGAAATGGAAGAAGAAAGTGAATACTCAGCTTATGCATGTCTAAGATGAAATCGTAAAGTAAGTGGAAATAAAAGAGAATTATATATGAGAGCTAATTAGAGTTTAAGACGGCATAAATCTGTTGGCAGTTATATAAGTTGGAGTACGTCAAGTTTCGTAGCCTTGCTGGCAACATATGCCGTAACATGAAACATTTTGCATCGGTTAAATTAAAGCTCGAAACCATATACATTATTTAATTTGAATCTACACAGACCAAGATAGAATTATACGCTATCAAGCTGCTCATGTTTACGAAATTGCGATTTTCAAATTACGCCGTAACAATGGAATTTGATAACATGGCAGGATTGGTGCAACAATATAATTTTTAATTTGAAATTGCTTAATATAGTTATTCCGTTAGTTTAAAATAGCAAATAACGTGTAATGCTGTAGCAGGGATAATGTGATTATTTTGCGAAGAAAACCAGAAATTTGGCTTTCTTCAGAATGGCTCTAAAATTAAAATGTAGGTGTTATCACCGTGGCTTTCTGAAAATGACTCAAGAGATGCTTAATATTGCAATATTGGGACTACTATCACACAAAAAGTTATTTTAAGTTTTCGTTTTAATCTTCTCAGCTATACAAGTTTGAGTAGGAGGTTGTAAAAATTCATGTAGGTACTTATTTCACATAAGCTGAAATATAGCGAAATGAGATGAATTATATCGCACAAAACATGAATCGACAAAATAAAACCTTCAATAAATTCAATAAATAGATTAGTTTTTGAGTGAATAAACAAATATATATCAGGTCGTTTCATACGCAGAAGTCTATTTTAGCTCAGTGTTCATATTATTCACCATGAAAGGGGAGAGTTTTGCGGAAATATATCACATCGTTATATCAGTTCTAAATTATTATCAAATGTCCATATCGAACTCTCCCTTATATCGGTATAAATGCTATAGAAGCCATATCTGATAGAAAAATGGCTTTTCTCTACACAATTTCCTGTAGAATATATAATGCACTCGTTTTTCACTCAGAACGGAAGCCAACGCCTTCATCATGCGTCAATTTAAAAATTATAAATCGTAGGAACCGTAATACAGGTAATGGGTGGGTTGCAGTAATTTGTTGACGAGAAATATGAAAACACATACACAGGATTGCTCAATTTGAATTTGAGCACTAAATGAGCAGGATTTTAGATTGAAGTTAGAAATTTTGAAATTTCTCTGAAAGAAAAATTAGATTTCTTTTGCCAAGTGATTCTTTCACATCTATAATCTATTTCAAACAAAAGATGGAAAATATTTTTACTATCAACTAGAAGTACTCTAATAAATAATAATAATTATAATTTCTGTCAAAAAGAAAAAATAATTAACTTCTATAGTTGAAAAAAGTAAACGAAATACATAATTGAGTAATTACAGAACAAAGCAAGAACAATGCTACTAAAATCGAAACATTGAATCACTAAAAACTAAATCGTTTCAAAGCGAACATATTATAACAAAAACACAATCAGATATAAATCCATACAGAAGAAATAAATGAATATAGAATGTGCGCGAGAATCAATCATTAAATTCAGAACCACCACATTTTGAAGATTTGATAATATTATTAATTCCGAAAAACGATTTTTATTCAAATTAGTCAGGCAATAAATCTAGAACTGACAGATCATTTGCATCGGCGTTTGCAAATCATGAAGAAAGTTACATCAAAATTTATTTCAACGAGAATGTGCGCTGAAGTAATAACTGAAAATGATAAGATAAGCCGAACATGCAAATGAACTCCACGAAAAAAACTATCAATTTCGAGTGAAATATCATATTGACTTCACATTTTCATATTTAGAGAAAATATTTATTAAATAACATTAGTCATTCAATAAAAACTACATTTTATACGGAAAATATTTTTATTATTTCAATGGTCAATATATTAATTTATCTCTTCTTTCATTCGATTTCCCAGACAACAATTTTCTCTATTTCATCAATTTCAGTTTGAATCGCAATTGTAAAGAGTGCTCTTCGCTTTCATTTGAAACAATGTATTTTTAATAAAAAAAGTATATTTCACTAAGCAAAAAATATGCTGTCCAATAAGAAATGAATTTTCATCTTCTAGCTTCAGGCTAGTTTCCAGGACGAAAAAGGAGAGTGTAGTTCCGGTATAAACGAGAAAGAAATTGAAAAGAAGAGAAAAAATCAATGAAACAAAAGATTTATGCTGCGAACTTTTCTTTCGCCTCGAACCACAAAATGATAAAATACATGAGAATCCTTTTGATGATAATCATTTGCTAAGATTTTGTGCTTGCGAATGCATGTGCACCTAGTGCTATTTATTGAATGCTCTCGTAATCTAAAGTTCCGAACTAAATGAAACATGAAATATACGCCTAACTTCAGTATCCGACTAAATTATTACTCCGCTAACTCTGGAACTGCTTTTCGAAGAAAACTTCTCTGTCTCTGCACAAACTACGGGTGGTTTACTAGCTTGTGAATTCGTTTTAAAAGATTTTATTACTCAAGTTGTATTCTCGTTCACGTTCACAATATTGAATATATTACTCTAATATATTATCTATTGCAAGAAACGAAAACCGTATTACGCTTTGTTCAAACTTATAATAGGTTGCCGCCTTCAAGTTCCTATTGCGATTTATCGAAATTTGAAAATAATTTTTCCATCAGCGGATGTAGCGAAGGTAACGTTTTTTCAGAATAATATTTTCATTTATTTCTTCTATAAAATCGAGCCAGCTGAACATAAGATTGAATAGATTGAAAGCTGCTTGATGCTTCTTTTCAGATTTTATAAATACTTCGCTTTGGAATTTAATAGTATAAGACTCTTTTTATAACGAAATTTCTCATCGCACGTTACACTCCAGACATTAGGTGAATAGCGCTAGGCCTGAAAATGATAACACGTGAACGTGACATTCCAAAAGTTAGCTGTATTTTTGAATGCGTGTTAATTTGTGTTTTGAAAAGACATTGTTTGACGCGAGCTGCATGTTCAGTTTCAGAGACGAATAAATACAATATGTTAATTGAAAACTATTTATTGAATTTAGAAGTGGTTATTTATCATTATATCCATTATTGTTATATTAGAATGTTGTTAAATTATATAGAAAGTTCAACTCAACGAATCACTAAAGATTTCAATACTTATTTGAAGGCAAATATGTTGATCATTTGCCAGACTATCGATTTCCAATAAATAATTTATTCGCTGAAAGGTTGTTTCAGATCGAAAGAATATGGCTCAAATTTGGAGATTATTGAAATTATTTTGAATATACAACGTACATTTTGTGGTGTAATTCACAACTTGTTTATCTACCAATAGGTTATATTTGAAAAAAGTCGTTCATTGAGATTATAGCGAAGAAATTTGAATATTTGCCATTTTTCAATGTTTTAAGGAAAACTAGTAAACTTAACCATAGGGCATACTTCATGACATTTGTGGAGCTTTTCTTAGCGCCTCTTCTGGATCTAGAATATATATACAAAAATTAACATTGAAGAAAGAAAATTATTTTATTTCAAAAATAATGTAAAAAAACATTAATTTCAATGTAAGAGATGTTCAAAATGTTCGCCGCGAACGTATTGGCAACATGCTAATCTGGTATAGAAATGTCTTCTAACGTTTGTAATACATCTGAAAACACTTAATATTTCCGAAACAGTTGAAGATAGGTATGGGACATTGTACATGAATTATGTCTAGAATTTTCTGAAGAATCCAAAAAACTAATAATATACAGGGGGTTGTATTTAAAATGAGGAAGTTGGTATCGGCCACTGTCACATGACACACGCTATATAATTTTTTTTTTGAAAAAAATGCGCATCTAAAAATACAAATCGACGTGTCCAAGCGTTTTTCCCAACACGCTCCGATTTATTCGTTACCGAATTTATTCCATTTGGCTGTTCCACACTGTATATATATATATATATATATATATATATATATATATATATATATATATATATATATATATATATATATATATATATATATATATATATATATATATGTGAGTATACGTATATGTATTGAATTAAATTATCAACAAAATTACTAAAATTCTTCGTAATACTGCATAATGCTACATATATACCGGGTGTACTAGTACTACAACATCTCTCTTCCTTTTCATTGTGCGTACATTTTCTAAGTTGATATACTGGACGGATTCTCATAATATACCACTTCTGCATAGAAGCGAAGATAACAGATATTTCTTGTATTAGCATAACGTTATCACATTTTCATATTTTAGCGAGTATATCGTATATAATATTTATAAGTGTAGAAGAAATTAGTTCCAAATTGCAATTTCCTTGTCCTCTTTTCAGAAGCAAATACGTCACATTCAGCGGAGTTGAAATAAATGTTATATTCAGTTTTTGATTAATATTTAGTTTCTGCATCCTGATATCTATGATATACAGAAAATGATGATGAAAATTTAGGCTGTGTTTGAAAGAATATAATATTTAGTTTTCAGTTCAATTGAATTTGGTGGTCCGCAAAATACTAACATTTGCATACTCAACTTATGGTTTATGGTTATGTGTCTGTGAATAGTGTGTATGCATCAGAACTTGTTATGAAAATCCCATTCAGCTAAACGAACATGGACTTTTCAGTATCATATATTCCTTGAGAGACTCAATACGCATTATATACAGGAACTATCTGTAGAATATATTCCCTAGAAAATATCAAAGGAACTATTCGAATAAGAAAGAAAAACAACCAATAAATGCTCCATTACTTCCAATGCACTCAAATAACCCAATGGCTCATTCGATGATACAAAATGATGAAAACATTTGTGCTTTCAATACAGCTCAAGAAACCAGTACTTGGATAAATAGAATTTTCAATTACGACTTCATAATGATAACAAAATCATGGGCTATACTTTGATCGGTGAATTTTATACAGAAATATTCAAAAGGTAGAGTAAAATTCTCAAGTTAAATTCATATACGGTATATCCAAATTAATTTTTCTTCTAACTGATATGTATCACAAGAATTTATAAGAATAATTGAAATAATTCTGTTGAACAAACTCATTCAGGAAATATGTATGAGCTGCAGGAAGATATGTACTGGCTCTAGTAAGATATTACATTTTAGTAGGTGCATTTTATTGTGGATATTTATTGCAATTCAAGAAACATATCAGCATTTCTGTATTTCAAGATACACTGAAGTTACCAAGCTGAACTCTGAAGAAACATATCGGTATTTCTTCATCTCAAAACATACTGAAGTTACCAAGCTAAACTCTACCTTCATTATTCTTGCTTGCAATCCCGTAACTGGAAACGAACTTTAAAAGCTTCTAAACTGGGTTATTGGAAAATTTTAATATTTTCTTTAGCATTTGATCATCAAAATTAAGATTGTCAAGAAAATAATAAACCTTACTGTGTCACTAACTTGTTCTTTGAATGCTAGCAGTGAATTATTTATACAATAAGTACGAAGTCTTATCTAAAGCATTAGGTTCCGTAAGAACTGCCCAAAATTTTAGTTGATTTCGTGAAATGAAGTAAATCAGGCTAGATCTCTATCCAAATCACCTAGGGATTCAATAATTTGCTACTTATTTAAGTTTCACCTGATCAGAAATTGGGAACTATATATTAATGATAACTATGAGAAGGATAAAGTGACAATTTTCGCAGTAGGTCTTTCACAAAACATCTTCAGGCATAGGAATATCAAAGCTGGTAATTGGTCAGTGAGTTTTAGTTGATTTTTGACATTTAGGGTGGTGTACTTAAATGAAATATTCTCTGGAACCATTTCGGACATTATTGATAATATGATAATTTTCTGAACTGAAAGTCAGAAGAAAAGACCTGTTCTGTATATTATCTAGAACAGATGATATTTTCTATCCGATTTTTATATACATATGTAAAGAATATTCCAGAGGTATACCTCACAGTGGTAATGGTAACGTAGTTTTCGATTTATTGGATACCCTAATAGGAATATGTTGAGTATATCAATTAGTTCTTATATGTTGAATACAAGCAGTTCAAATATTGTCAATGTAATTTACAGTGTTTCTGACCGCACATGAATTCGCCTTGTGTAGGTATTCGACTTTATTCGTGTGGCTTGCAGGCAATGCGAACTGTAGAAAAAAAGCATTAGACATTCCTAATTATATTGGGAGAAATCCAATTCGATTCGTGGTTTCATGATTGATGACTCGATTCGTGCAGCTACCGCGGAGCACATTTAATTCTACTTCAGATATCAACAGAAGCAACGGGCTATTTTCAGACCGAATGGCTAACCACTCTGTCCTACATTATATGGTGCATTAGTATTATTATGAGAATCCATGTTTGCCTCATATGTAGGTACTGCAGCGTCCTTGATTATTACTTATAATATAGCTGCTTATTAAAATGGGTGCGATTAGCAAAGTTCGACCTAGGACCAAGATAGTTTTTCGTTTCATGACTTTTTATGATGCTTGGGCACCAGAAACTCAATTTCATGTAACTCTCTCTCTCTCTCCCTCTCTCTTTCTCTCTCTCTCTCTCTCTCTCTATATATATATATATATATATATATATATATATATATATATATATATATATATATATATATATCAGTGGCGTCTCGTGAGGTTTTGGTTTAAGGAGGTTACAAGAGGTGTTAAAAAATACACCATAGACGAACATTTTTAGGATTTCAAGGACAACCGCCTTATAATTTAAAGAGAATCAAAGTAAAACAAGCACCCTAAGCTATTAATTTGTTTTCACTTTCGAGTGTCTACCTTGAGACCTACAACTCCTATTTACAATATTCACAAAAACTCTTCTCTGATTAATTGGCTAATCATTTCATCTATTCATCACATTTTTTTTTCTTTCACAAAATAGGTACCTACCTACCTACTTAACGAATTTGTTAACAGCTGGTGAGAGCAAATAAAAAGTTATTATATATTTTTGAAGATAAGCGGGATTCTGCGATCTTTAACGTTAGCAAAATGATCTATAATATCCTCATAAAATTTTTTGTCTTTCTCCGAAAGTTTCACCAATTCCTTTTCAATAGACAACAAACTAATATTTTTCAAACGATCCTGGCTCATTGAATTTCGTAAATAAGTTTTAATTCTCTTAAGAGTGGAAAACGTGCGCTCTACGGAAGCCGATGTCACCGGGATAGAAACAATTAGACATAAGAGTTTATGAACTTGGGGTAAATCTTGATTCAAATCATTATCAAAAAGTTATTTGATAGTCCTCACATGATTTTCATTTTGCTCCAAAATTTCATTGTCATTATAAACAACACACAGTTCACGTTTTATGGCCACCTCATCAAAAAAGTGTATTTTTGACATGAATTTTCCAAAAGGTTATCTGGAAAATTAGCCGAAAATCCGGTAAACAAATTTTTATTGAGTAAGTCGAAGAAATGCAGTTCTTTCAAATCAGAGAACCTTATTTCTATTTGACCCCTAATAGTATCCAAAATTTCATAAAATATTTGCTTATAGTGAAGCTCCATATCTGCGTAACTGAATTTCTTTCGTTTTGGGCTAAATTGAGTCGTATCTTCAGTAGTTTGAAATACAGAAAATAGTTTTTTAAAATAAACTTCTGCACGAAATTCTGAAATTTTTTCCAAAAGAAACTTGAGCCGATTTCGTAAGTAAATTACATCTGAAAACTTGTGCTGGAAGATTTGAAAAACTATTTCTGTTTGTTCAAAAATTAATTTAAAGATGTTTAAAAACTATATAAATTCCTTATCTTGTAAGTAAGATATTAATCCGCGTGCGGTATTTAAAGTTACTTTATCGGTGAAAAATTCCTCACTTTCAACTATAGAATAAAATCCTCTAATCCTAAGCGGCCCCAAACAGAGACATTTTCCCTAGTAAAAAGCAAACAATGCCAACAAAATAATTTATTTTTTACCTGTAATCCGGTTAGGCAAGGATGTCTCTCATAATTTCTTGTATTAATTCGCGGTTTTTTTGTCTGTTACGCTGCACCAAATTGTTTAATTCAGGGGTAGGTCGCAATGTTTTTATCAAAACTTTATCCTCATAACTTAGTGCACTAAAGTTATGGGATAACAAATATTCCACTAAGTCACCATTGAAAATTTTGAAATTAACTTCAGTAACCAAACTCATTTTAAAACAATACGCGAGCAATATAAGTAAACAAGCTGTTTTCGGCCATTAGTCACTACGATCACACTACGATTAAATTAATGCTTTCCAACGAATTCACTCGATTTTACCCGAAATTCTTTACTTGTGATTGGTCGACATTGTATGAGACTCAGGCTCCATCGGTGTTGCCATTTACATGTGTTTTGCTTTTTCTATTGCAATGAAGTATTCATTGGCAGTATTCGCACCGTTGTTTGCTTTTCTGTGGCAGGCATAATGAACGTTGAGAATATACATTTTTAAGCCTCCGCAGCGTTGCCACAAATCTTGAAATGAATGAGATGCAGAAAATGTAAATACCATTATATAATGTAGGTTGAAAGGAAGGTAGGTGCATAAAATAATATGATTTTGATTAATATGAATATGCTGAATGCTGACTATTCAATATAATATATTAGTGATATACGGAATATTATTGAGGAGGACGTTTAGCCTCCTTAGCCGCCTTTGAATAGCCGCCCCCGATATATATATATATATATATATATATATGTATGTGTGTGTTTATATGTATGTATGTATGTATAAGCTTATGTATTTTAGCGTTGTTAACACGATAAAGGGCGCAATTTTGAAGAAATAGAATTGTAAGTTTGTAAATAGGTAGTTTCGTATGATATGTTGGATGGGATTTATTTTGGATCGAATTGGTTGAGGGGTTGACCCCTCAGAGGGGAAATAAATCTTGTTTCCACGACAGAAGGCGCAATTTTGTAGCAATAGGGTTGAAAGTTTGTATCTAGGTAGTTTTTTATGATATCGTGAATAGGATTGGTTTTGGTTCGAATTGGTTGGGGGGTTAACACCCCGGGGGAAGAAATAAATCTTATTTAAAAGATAAAGCTCGCAATTTTGGAGTAATAGGTTGAAAGTTTGTAAGTAGGTTTCAGATATCTTGAATGGTGTTTGGTTTTGGTTCGAATTGGTAGGGGGGTTGACCCCCTGGGGAAGGAATGAAACTTCACCCCCCAGGGAAAGAAATGAATTTTGGGACCATAGGGTTGAAACTTTGTAGGTAGGTAGTTTCGTATGATATCTTGTATAGTATTCATTTCTATGTGAATTGGTTACGGGGTTGACCCACCAGAGGAAATAAATCTTGTTCACACGATAAAGGGCTCATTTTGTAGCAATAGGGTTGAAAGTTTGTAAGTACGTAGTTTCGTAAGATATCTTGGATGCAATTGGTTTTGGGACGAATTGGTTGGGGGGTTGACCCCTCGGGGAGGAAGTAAGTATTGTTAACACATTAGAAGGCAATTTTTTTTTGGATTTGGAACAAAAATCATGAACGAATAAAAAGAATTTTTAAACTGGATACGTTATGAAAACCTGCTTTTCTAATGCAGCTCGCTACGATAGAGTTTTTTCATTTATTACCTTTCATTAAATTAGAGAAGAAGTTTAGCTTTAAATGTAATTCTACATGAATTCTAATTGAAATATTCATTTTATTTCAGACTATTACATTTCTAATTGTATAGTATTAAATAGGAGCAGTATACTCTCGAAACCTGATTACATATTTATTTAATATATAAACAAATAATTAAATAAATAAATTATATGTAATCAGTTCATTGGGATGATAATTGATGAAAATCATGACAATAATTTTAAAAAAAGTTGTTTTTGATTTTCACTATATTTTGTTAAACATAACAATTCAAACAATTTTTACAAATTGAATATCTTACAAATATAGAGATAGGAAATACAAAAGAGGATGGTGAAACCCAAACGTAGTCTATTGGTGATTATAAAACAAGTATTCATGAGCTACATGCTGGAACATAATCATAGCTTCAATAAAAAATTGAAATAATTAGATACTGAGAAGAAAGTCTATAAACTGAATTTGTTAGAACAGTTTAAAATTAATATCAGGAAATGTTCCAATAATTTTTTAAATGATTAATTAGATATGAATAATTTTGCTTTGTTATATACTTTGTACCTGTTATGTTCTTCCATTTTTACGCTATTATCTACCTTGCAATAGATTATATTTGAGTTTCCTCATCCTTATTTGTATTTCCCATTTCGATATTTGCAAGGTATTCCATTTGTAAAGTTAGTTTGAATTACTAATCTGAAAAAAGCCATTGTGTTTGACGACGAAACAATAAAGAAAAACCAAAACCCAAGTTTAATTTACATTATATTTATATACATATATATATATATATATATATATATATATATATATATATATATATATATATATATATATATATATATATATATATATATATATATATATATATTTATATATAAATATTATAATATATATATATATATATATATATATAATATATATATATATATATTTATAATAAAATATATATATATATATATATATATATATATATATTTATATATTATATATAAATATATATATATATATATATATATTATATATATATATAATTATATATATAATAATATACTATATATAATATATATATATATTATTATATATATATATATAATATATATATATTTATATTATTATATATATATATATATTAAATATTTATATATATATATATATATATATATATATATATATATATATATATATAGATAAAAATATATATATATATATATATATATATATATATATATATATATATAGTTATATATGTATATATATATATATATATGTATATTATATAATATATATATATATATATATATATATATATATATATATATATAATATATATATATATATATATATATATATATATATATATATATTCTTATTTCTTGAATAAGAAATGATCATAATTATATTACATTGTATAGATATATTATGTTCGTTCTAAAAACTCGTGTAATTTGTTAGAGATTCTTTGAGATTTTCAAACTATTAATAATGAGGACATATAGATCACCAGGTATACATCTTCAAACAAAATGAAATAAAGTTGATATGAACTTAATATTGGACCAAAGCCATTCTAAAAATAACCTATCTTCCAGGAAGTTGATAACGAGTTGCATTGAACTATGAAGTATTTGAGTATGATTTCCTCTGAAACCCTAAAATAGAGACCATTTTACAAAGTGCCTCGCTGTATTAGCAAAGTCATATCACAGTGAAACGTGATTTATCTTCTTGCTTGCACCTGATTACTTCTGAATCATTGTACGATGCAGCTAAAATCCAAGGAACTGAATTATTTATCGGCATGAGAACTAAGGAGGAAGCGTCAGTGACGCGAGCTCCTAATTAACTTGGAGAATGTTTTGGCATGCAAAGCAGCCTTGTAATTTCTAGTGGTACTCTCGAGCTAATCTAATCATCGTGTATCTTAAATTCTGTGACTATAGTGTGGTTTTTTTTTGTACGTACTTTTCAGGATAATAATGCTGAGTCGGTGGATTCGAGAAATTCTTGGATGAATTCCAGAAATGCGACAGAATCAATATATTGAAAACTGATCTGGCATCTGTTTATCTACATTCATTATGAAGAAAATTGACCTGTATCTCGAAATTGAACAATCAATTGAAACCTTCCTTTTCTCTTATTACAATTTGATTCTAGTTCTCTTCTTTTCTAAATTAATAACATGAAAATGATTCAAAATGATGATTTTCGTACAACCAGTATTTTCTAAAACACTGGTTCCTTAATTTATCACAGCTTTGTAGAAATAACGACATCAGATCCTTTTAGTCAATATCGAATACACCTGAATCAAGGCATGTAGCGAACTGAATTATTCATTTGTTTATTTTTCCGATCCTCTCAGAAATGTACATCTATCTTTATCTTGCTTGACAAACCTATCTCAAGAATTGAGTTTATAGTCACGTATTTATCGCACTGAAATGATCTCACGTAAAAAGTGGAAACTTGCTCACTCTCAAAGTGCGTTTTCTTGTTTGACGTTAGCTGTCATTTGGAATCAATTTGCGAGGTTATATGACGGAAACGAGTGTCAGGAAGAACAATTTTGAATAACGTTGAAAATTAGTCTCTGTTGAATACGAACTTGAACGCGTAATTTCTATAGTCTGAAAATTGATATTTTGAAATAAACAAAACGCAATAAATACATAATATGTTGAAAATCCCTTGAGCACATAGACATGAACCACTGGAAATATCGCTCTATATCGATTTTGTCTTTTCAGTTACCTTCTTAATTTCGAATTTAAATACATTACATAAAGTGAACAAGGAAAATTCTTTAATAATTTAAAAAATTATCAAACAACTTTCCAAGGGAGCTGGTTATACGTATCCCGCAACGCAAAATCTGCATTCACAATCGAACGGTGAATTATAGAAATTGTCAAGTCACCCCGACTCAAAATCTGCATACAGCTCTTTCGATCTTATTAGATCTCATCAGTGCAGCTTATTTGACTCGGAATGAATTAACAAATTTCTAATTGTTCTCCAATCTCCAATACAAATCGTGGTCGGTAACAATGTCTGGATAACAACCCAGAGCGACCTCCCACCAAAGATATTGGGAACCAACAATTCACCGCTTAGATCGAAAATGCCGTAATTCGTCGCGTAAACACGTACCTCCTGACATGAAGAATAGATATCTTCATGTCAGGAGGTACGTGTTTACGCGACGAATTACTGCATTTTCGATCTAAGCGGTGAATTGTTGGTTCCCAATATCTTCGGTGGGAGGTCGCTCTACAACAGTGGTGTATATGATTCCAAGGCACACTAACACAGTGATTTATAACCTTTGGTTATACTCACGAGAGTAGTCCTGTTTAACACATTGTTGTATAACACTTTTGTGTTGACAGTTTCAAATGTGTCAGATTTGTTGAACCAATAGAATGATATGCAATGACACTTGACACTTCATGAAATCGAGGTGCGACTACACATTTAGCACTAGAGATGTGTTGTATCATGGACTATAGGCAACCCACATTATAGTAAACATGTGCCAAATATAAGCCGAGCTAGTCGAGCCTCAGTATTGTTGGCCCTACGGATTATTTTATTCGATATTACGAATAATTTATGCATCTCTATCTTAAAAATTTACACATTCTACAATTCTACATTGATTGATTTATTATAAGCAGCTTTAAGAGTGCCAAATTTGTTTTTAATACTTGACACAATTGTGCTGGCACAAAGTGTTGAAACACTAGGTTGTTTTAGTATCATTGTTTCAACACCCAATATTTCACTGTGTTACCCAGGTCTACACGAGAGCGCGCTCCGAAGATGCTAGCAGCGCATGAAAAACATACTTGTCGACCATGGTCAATTTCATAAATTACATGAAGTGAACAAGGAAAGTTCTTTCATAATTTAAAAAATTATCAAACATCTTTCCAAGGGAGCTAGTAATACGTATTTCGCAACGCAAAATATGCATTCAAACAGCTGTATGCAGATTTTGAGTCGGGGTGACTTGACAATTTCTATAATTCACCGTTCGATTGTGAATGCAGATTTTGTGTTGCGGAATACGTTAAACCAGCTCCTTTGGAAAGTTGTTTGATAATTTTTTAAATTATTAAAGAATTTTCCTTGTTCACTTTATGTAATGTATGAAATTGACCATGGTCGACAAGTATGTTTTTCATGATTTGATTCGAATCAAAACATAATTTACTGAAGTTCTGTGTATTTTCAAATCATATAAACATTTAAGAAGGTTATATCCCACTAGTTCGTGTTCATTAAGTAATAGCATTTATTGAATTGAGTATTGAAAGAGAAATCCAAACTAAGTTCTCAAGTTGAACTGTGAATTTAATACATCTAAGCGTTTTCCTTTCATTGAAACTGATATACAGTTTTAAATTTCAACTCTGTTGAGTAAAACGATCTAGTTGGTAGCTTCATGCATTCGTCTATATGAAGAAAACACGAGTTATTTAAGGATAAAAACCTTTGAGGATTTGAATGACATAAACATCCATGTAAGGAAATAGTTTTATTTCCTGCTCCGGAAATCTAGGAAGATATGCTGGATGGATGGATGGATAACCGGTGATAGACACTCGTTTCTAATACACACTTCATCTATTGACTTTGAAAATGATCTATCCAAGTAGCCAGTTTTGCCATAATTCCTGACGAATATTGAGTTGAATAATCGAATTGAATTAATAAGTGCAAAGGTAGATAAGATGGTACAAATTGATTGCACCATCTAATATGCATTATTCGAGTTCAACTGGCATGTAAGTAGGGTTGCCATCACCTTCATTGCCGATGCCGGACAAAAATTTAAAAAACCCCGGGGAAAAACAAAAATTTGTTTTTCCCCGGACACCCCGTGAAATTTTTTTTTTTATAAAATAAAACATCGTTTATATTTTAATTTTTTCATTTATTTGAACTTTAAACCACTTGTTCGCCATATAAACAGAACAACAAAAAATAAATAAAATTCTATTATACACAGTTTACATTTTTTTTAGTGTCATCAAATAAAAAACAGCTCATGACGATAATTTTTGGTAGATCAAAAGTCAAATAGACTAGATTCTATATTGTAATAGCAAATTATAGGATAGGTCATCTAGTTCGGTTAGGTACCGAAAAGTCTAAATTATTCATTAACTATAAATCAAAAGTAAGTAACAAGTTTTAATTTCAACGAAATCAAGTTCTTTTTACTAATTCAACTTTACTTGAAATTTTTCAGACTTCTGTACAAATATTCCGTCGCATATTAGCAGCAGGTATCTGACGTCAGGCGCCTAGCCAGGGTAACATTTTCTAGCCTCGAACCGGTCAGTTATTTCAATTACGAATAACTCGAAAAATTATAGATTATATATTTTTAAACTTTGTAGGGGTTTATTTGACCTAGAAATCTATCATTTTCAATTAAAAAAAATATTGTGGACAAACCTATTGTCTTTAATGTCGGTTATCCACCCATATGTTATATATAATTACAACGAATTTTACGAGTGTAACTATATGAGTATTCGATCCAGAATTTCCCCATATATAAAAAACGCGTGAGCAGCAGAGCTCTATCATTGACGATGTATTTTCTCCTGCTTTCTTTTCTTCTAACTCAATTTGGAGGGCTAGTGGACGTGAGCAAATCTCCACGAAAAAATCTGTACTAAAACGACGAGTAAGAAAAACAGTTGAATCACACGAAGGATGAGGATTTTGTCTCAAATTCAACTGAATCCGTATACCAAATTGCAACCCTTCAACACAATCAGCAGAAGCTTTGAGGCAAAACATCAAAAAGGATGGAAAAACAAGGAATGCTTGAATAAAAGTGACTGACGTCAGAGCAAAAGCTTATACCACCAGAAGACGCTTTCTAAGTATCTATTTAATCCATGTACATATTTGCAACGCTCTTATTAAATTTGAAAGTACTTTGAGCGTGCAAAAAGTACCCATCTATTTATGGACCTCCCTCCTACTCCTGCCATAGTTTGAAAATGCGTTTTGACTAAATTTACCAATATTTCAAGTTTTTTCTGCTTAAAAGCAACTACAGATACCAAATTTTAGCTAATTCATTCTGACGGAAGGAAAAATTAACATATGTATATATATATATATATATATATATACATATAAATATATATATATATATATATATATATATATAATAATATATATTATATATATATATATATATATATATATATATATATATATATATATATATACATATATATATATATATATATATATATATATATATATATATATATATATATATATATATCGGGCACTAAAGCAAGAGTTCATAAGGAAACGCCAGGTTGCACAAAGGTTTATGGAGCGGTGTATGCTCGGCATAACAAAGAGGGACCGTAAGACAATAGAGTGGATTAGAGGAAAGACCCAGGTAATAGACGTCATCCACAGAATAAAATCCCTCAAATGGCAATGGGCAGGGCACCTAGCGAGAAGGACCGACAATAGATGGACCATAAGGACAACACAGTGGTACCCAAGAGGCGTCAAAAGTCCAAAGAAGCGCCCCAATATAAGATGGAATTATGATGATATATCATCATAATATGCAGCTATGGTCTACCGTTAAGTACGGTGCAGCCTCCTCGCATATCCTTCCTTCATCCCTCCCTATGTATTACGTTGTTGAGCAGCTTGATACCACTTTGTTCCTGCTTCTTTCCTGATATCATAATTCCATCTTATATTGGGGCGCTTCTTAGGACTTTTGACGCCTCTTGGGTACCACTGTATATATATATATATATATATATATATATATGGAAAACAGAATTCTTCGTGTTAACGACACACGTTCGTGGCAATAAAATGAAATGAACTAGGACATTTATTTGAAACTAATCAAACAAACCTCCTAGCGGAGCTGGCTATAAGAGTTCACGAAGCATCGAAATATCAACATCTACCCCAGACGGTAATTGTTCGAAATGTTAATTTGTTTATCACAATCGATGGAAATTGATAGACAGACTGTTTCGCCCTTATCGGGGCTCATCAGTATCATCCATCCACCGGGAGTGATAACCAAACCAACATTTCAAATGGTCAAACATATTTCTTCTAGTAACTCCATGACATATAAATATGACACAGCGCCACCAGTCGGAAACAATTGAACCACATCTTTCAGAATAGAAGAAAACATTTCGGCAACGAAACTCTTACGTCCTGACACCCGAAGGTGGTTACTATAATCGCTAAGCAAGAGTAGAGTTGATACATCCATTTTGATGTAAACATTACATCAAAATGGATGTATCAACTGAAATAATTCTATATAATATTAAGCAAACACCGTTAATTGATTAATCTCCATAATCAATAATCCATTTTCGTCAATTCAAGTGAAATATGTAAACGAGACAATCTGTTCACCATAGAAAAAACACCGCGAAAACTCTCCACGAGTTTTAATTAAAAATCAACTACAAATTTTGACAAAGGTAAATCATTTCAAAATATCGATACTAAAAATAAACTGGCTTCCATTACATCTCTGGTGTTCATTTCAAGCAAGCAAATATTACTTTTTTATTCAACATCTTATACATACAAACAAATTGAAATGAGAATAGTATATTTTCATTTATCACAGCGTATTCCTCCTGTTGTTGAGAGCATATGCAGATTGAAAACATTTGGGAAAATTGCGAAACATCGATCTCCATTGACTGAAAGCCATTTTCTATAGAAGCTTGTACATCGGATTTGTTGATGAAAATATAGAGCATGAAGGCAAATTCAAATATCGAAAACCTAATCGTCATTCACAATGATCAAACAGGTATTTCTATTTGGGATATCGAATGAAACTTTGACTAAACACAATACTCTATCATACGAAGAGCCCCGATATACTCGATAAAATCGATTCACGAAACAGATATAAATGGATTCTCGATGTTTTGTGTTGAATTAGGAGAAATATATGGCCATTGCATGTTCTCAATGACAGCAATATGTTAGAATACTTTTTTCCACATGATGAATTTGTCGATAGCACTCATATACGGTATATTTAGATAATGTGAGCATCATTTTTATTTCTTATTCCGAATACCTACTCTTCAATAAAGTCACAAAAAGTCTGTCTAAAAATTGAGAGGACGTGAATTCAGCAGCTTTTACTTAATTTCGAAATTGACTTCGTTAGGAGTTGTGTTGAATTTGTTTGGAAAGCCAATTTGCTTTGTTTCCTGTAATCAATTTGAGTGACTAATCTATAAAATTAATTGAAAAAGATTCCTTCAGAATTGTCTGCTTCTAATGAAATACAAACTTCTGTTATTGATAACCCCAGTTCGTATTTGTCCGATCAGTACTCGAAAAACACGGCAAACTAAATATCTAATTCCCGAATTTGCGCGTCTCTTAGTTAGTGAACACCCAGAAAGCTTTGGCGGGTAGCCAAAATGTAGTTTTCGCTTGGGAATCAGGCATCGTCTGCGTGTCGGTAGTTTTAGCAGACTAAAACGAATGTTGGCCATGGGAATGGTTTTCAATAATCACCCTCTGGCGGCTGCCGGGCCCGCCTTTTCTGCCCGACATTTGTTTTGACACTTCCTTCAATGATTTATTTCCAATTGAGAAAGACATTTGACACACTCGGGCGCTTAAACATGTTTTCAACAGAGTGTACACTGAATCAACCTCCCTTTTCTGTTCGATTCTCTGTGTTTTTATTCACCACAGTGGATGCTAGAATCCATCATCTTATATAAAAATGTAATAAATATTGCATGTACAAAATTTCATGAGAATCGGTCGAGTCATTTCGAAGGAGTTTAACAAATAAAAAATAGGGGTTGATCGTAGAGAAGTGAAAATTTAGGATTGTATGTATTTGTGTATGCTGTATCATAAAAAAATTAAAACAAATAGTTTTTTTCAAAAAATAAAAAAATAAATTTAGGGGTGGACTACCCATAATATTTAGGGGAATGAAAAATAGATGTTGGCCGATTCTCAGACCTACTCAATATGCTCACTCAATTTAATGAGAATCGGTCAAGCCGTTTCGGAGGAGTATGGGAACGAACATTGTGACACGAGAATTTTATATATAAGATATATATATATATATATATATATATATATATATATATATATATATATATATATATATATATATATATATATATATATATATATATATATATATATATATATATATATATTTCCTCTCCATGTTTGAGTTGGTTGCTCAAAATGCACATTACTTTTAATTCAATTAATTGAGCCACTGAAACTCATAGACATAAATTATACCTACCTATTTCAGGGTTCGAACCCAGCACGCCTGCTTCACAGACGATCGCTTAACCACAGTTCCTCGAGGCCAGTGTCAAAGGTTATTATTCTGCTCGTGAATTTGATTTCCAATGAATTATTCTTCTGTGTATGTCTCGAATAAACCGCTATTCCTATTTATTCCATGGTTTATGATATGTGTTAACCAAACCTAATTGCGTAAATGCGTTCTTTTACTTCAGAAAAGAGATACGAAAGACCGATAATCCGACAGTTACTCTCACTGAACATACGCATGAAACAAAAGAATAATGTAGATAAAACGAATGAGGGAGATGCTTTTGTGTAATTTCATCTATTCTTGTTTTCAATCAGATAAAATCATAAATTATCCTTTCATTTGAGTCAAGCTGAAAGTGTTAATTAAACTTTAACTAGAGGATTGTAGTGGATGTTGACAATATGCTTTTGATATCAGTAACAGAAAACAACGAATGCTCCAGCAAAATTATTTATTCAAATTCAACAGCTCCGAAGATCCGTTTTTTTCTTCATGGATATTGTTACGTTCTACTTTGATAATGTTCAATCAAAATAATATATTTCTCGAAATTTTCATGATTATTAATTTCTCATGATAAGATTATCTTAAAATACTGCTTCGATACCAGCTTTGTGAGTATTTTTTCTCAGTTTTATAAAATCACTGAGAAAAAAGATAGCAAATCTGATTCATATATTCAATCTTACCTTTATTATTATATATACATTTCAATTGTCACGAATTCCTCTTGAATTGCAGCCCATTTGCCAAAAACAGGCTAGCAAAGTTTTTCACAGATATTTTAAAAAGCGGCAATATACCGAAGGAAGACAAAGATAATTTCTATTTTGAAGCCAGGAAAGCCTGCCGATCTGGCTAGTAGCTACCGACCAATTGCATTACTGAGTTTGTTTTAAACTCCTGGAACGCCTTATCCTAAACCGAATTGTTGTGAAGATCTCAGAACACATACCTATTGAACAGGCAGGGTTCAGACGGGCCGTAGCTGCGTGGACCAGGTGCTTAGCCTTACAACCTATATTGAGGCTGGATTCCAAAACCGACAGAAAACATCAACCGTCTTCGTGGATCTAACAGCGGCATATCACACCGTCTGGAGAGAAGGTCTACTGTAAAAGTTTTTGAAATTGATTCCTTGCAAAGCACTGGGCTCTCTCTTGAATAATATGCTCTCAATAGATCATTCCAGGTTATCATGGCACAAACAAAAAGCCACACGAAAATCTTAAATAATGGACTACCCCAGGGTTCTTTCCTCGCACCGACACTTTCCAGTATTTACATTGCGGACATGCCAGATACCACTAGCGTAAAATTCGCATATGCCGATGACTTGGCCCTTGCCGCGAGCCGCAATACTATAGAGGATACAGAAATAATCCTAACTAACGATCTGGCTTATATTACAGAAAATGGCGACTGACACCATATCCAAACAAAACAGAGTGCATATGCTTCCACCTTAATAATAAAGAAACCGCACGCCAATTTAACATACAGTTCGATGAGCATCCCACACAACCCAACCCCAAAATACCAAGGTATCACTCTTGATAGGTCCCTCACATACAGTTCCCACTTGCAAAAAGCAGCAGCCAAAGTCCGCACGAGGAATAATGTCATTCAGAAGCTATGCGGAACGACGTGCGATCTACAGCCTCAACCTTGCGAAGTGCGGCTCTCGGACTTGTCTACATCTCGAGTATTGCGCTCCCGTCTGGCTGAATAGTAGTCATACTGGCAGATTAGATGTTCAACTGAACTCTACCATAAGAACAATCACTGGCTGCATAAAGAGCACCCCGACCTACTGGCTTCCCGTTCTCAGCCATATTCCACCGGCTCAACTAAGAAGACAAGGAGCTCTGGCCCGAGAATACGAAAAAATACTGCATAACAAACGGCTCCCAATCCATGACTATCTCGGCAGCCACATATAGCCGACTTAAATCCAGACGTCCTGCAATAAAAACAGCTAGGGCCCTGCACGATGAGAATTTCACTACCGAGCAAAGTTGGGAATCATTATGGAACCAAGCTGTCTCCCCTGAAGTGAGTCAATACTTGAACACCCATGATAAGCCGGCCGGCTTTGACCTGCCACGTCACATATGGAAAACCTCCAACAGGATTCGGACAAATCACGGCCTATGTAGATACTCACTACATAAATGGTACGTAATACTGGACCCATTGTGTGACTGTGGAAGGGGAAACCAAACCATTAAGCATATTGTCCGGGACTGAGAAACAACGGCATACCCAGGCGAGCTGTCTGACTTCCTCAAAATAACACATGCGGCGGTTGAATGGATTGAATAATTGAGTAAAAATATATAATTGTGTGTTACTCTGTGTTCGTGTATGTGTTTTATCTATACATATTTTGTTTTTATCTATACATATTTTGTTTTATCTATACATATTTCGTTTTTGCATACTTTTGTGTGCATTCTGTGTATTTACTTTGTTTCTTTCAGACTGAGCTTTGAAGCCGGGTGGAGCCATAAGATAAATAAAATTAATTCAATTGTTTAGATTAATTGGACATACAACAATGGCCCTGAGTTTTCATGTTGAAATTACAAATTTTTGGTGAAAACAAAAGTTAAAAACCTTTAAAAATTTGTTTCCTTCAATTATTTACTCACTTCGATACCTGATTTCCATTTTTCTAATAGATGATTATTTGTAAGTATCATAATCAATTTTTCGCTTGAAATTCAAACATAAGCTATGATAAAACACTGATATTACACTCATTTTTTTATATTTATGTAGAGCATTTTACAAAAATTTAGTAACATTGGTACATATCTGACTTCTTTATCAATAATAATAATAATAATAAGTTTATTTGCCCTCAGTGTATAATATATAACATAAGAATTTTCATACAATTTTCATTCAAAATAAATTTACACTTTCGAGTCCAAATAAAAACCTCAAATGTACAATGTACACCCATAAAGCCATTGGCTGTCTATGGGAAAAGATTTACTCTATACTTAATATAACCGCCTATATTATATAATTCACAAAAATAAAGGTATCCGCGAACTAGCGCAAATCACAGCAAAAACACAATATCACAACAATACTTTAAGAGGACAAGAGCTCATCCACTGGACTAGCACCTTCGCCCAAAAGGAATATATTAATTCTCCGTTTAAAGCAACAAAATGAAGGAGAATTCAATATTGTTGCCGGCAGAAGATTCAAAAATCTCGGCCCTAAATATGCTAGGCACTTGAGACCGATACTCTTTTTTGATGAAATAGTATTTATTTATAAAATAACAATACGCATATACGAATACAGCTGACTCACACGCTTTCCAAAAATACGGTTTACTGCAATAAATTGAAATGAAACTTTGTTCAACACAGGTTATGCACTTTATTTCATTCATTTCGATGTTTCTATGTTATGTTAGTGTTTTAAATCTCAAATTAACTGATGCTGACGCGATGAAAATACAATTCAAAATTCCAATAAAATACAGAGATGTATTTCGTACGTCAAGATATTCGAGAAAAAGATTTTTGGGAACCCTCCATGACAAAATAATATTAATAAAATTAATTTTTCAGTTCAATTTTGTCAATTTGACAGAACATATTTGTTGATTTCGTCGAAAATTGTGAACATATTGATAATACGAAACTGTATAAACTTGTGAGTCAGAGATTCAATGAAATTCATTTCTGTAGATATAATTGACCCACTTTTCCGTCAAATTCATGGGGATCAATTGAAAGTAGTGGCAATCACAAATCATCCTAATCTTGAAAATTTCGAATTAAATACACGTTCTCTTTCCGAACACTAACTTCATATAACAGGATTACTGCGTACATTCCAGTTTTCGGCACATCATCCCATGGAATCAATTAATATTCGAAAACGTCAATTGCAAAAATTATCTTTCAGTTATTGATTCATCAGCGGGGAACGCCTGACTCGGAATTTGCGGACGGAATATATATGGATAACGTTATTTTTCACACATATTTGCCATTAAAGCAAATTGTTTGACGTAGGGCTGAAATAATACCACATCTGTAGGATTGATAAATATGCCGCTATTCAATTGTACATGTATAGATTAGCATAAATAGAAGGCAGTTGTGGAATATTATGGATTTATTATACCTGACTTCAGTGTGGATTAAATTGAGACAGTTTTCATGAAACTTGGCCATTTCATATGTATTATTAGATAAAAATTTCGATTTTTACGATTCCATACTACAATTGAATCTATGACGATGCATCTCGCCACTCGGTGGCTTCTTCAGATACAACAACTAGAATACTAAAATCTTGGCATCTCAATTTACATACATTTCAGTACATACCTGAAAGAAACGGTTACAACAAAAAATCAAATAGTGGTGGATGGGTAATACTTCCTAAAAAACTTGTACAAATTATATCAGATATTGAATAAATTCAGCCAAGAGAATGACTTGAGTCTATTTAATCGTTCAATAAGTTATCAGACTTCTCATTCCTGTAAGTTTCTAGGGCTTCCCAAGAGTTTAATTTCTATCCTCCTATGTATGATTATCATCTAATTAATAAATGATTGGAATAACTAGAACCTTTCAACTGACTTCAAAACATCACCTATGTTCTTTCTATAAAGTTATTGATAATATCAACGAAAAGAAGAATTTTAGTTTAGCAATAAAAGTAGTTCTTCGGTTTTAAAAGTTGTTTAGGAGAAACTTAATATTTAACTGATATCAGAAATCCTAGTGAAAAACTGAAACATAATTTTCATATTATAATATCAATATCCCATACCACATGATTAAATAAATCAAAAACGGAAAAATTCTCAAAATAGGCTGTCTATAAATTGTCGTGTGATGATTGGTACAAAATGTATATCGGTAGATCACATAGGAACTTCGGAAAAACTATCAATTCGCTGTTTTGAAAACAATGAGAGAGATTCATATTATATCAATAATTTATTAGATGAGAATCTTTCGTTCGATAATGATTTCCATATTTTACAAAGGTAGAATAGAGGATTAAAACTGAACTTTTGGAAAGCCCTTGATATTAACAAGTATAAGAATTCTGATAACTAATATTGGATGGAACAATAGACTGAATCATTTCCCCTTGCTGAATATGTTCAATATATGATGTAATTTGTACAAGTTTTCTCAAAGTGAGAAACGGTGTCATTTGAATAGTATAGGTGTGGTTTCCTCCGTATTTCATCCCTTTCATCTATATCTCGCTTCAACCACTAAAACAGAATTATTTTGGTAAAAAGGCTCGTTTCCAAGGTTTCACATTCTGCTCAGTTCGTTACGTTAATAATTAATTCTCATTCGAGCGACGGTGCTCTAGCGCCCGAATGTGCATCGGCACAAGTACCACAAAGCCACATTCCACCAATTAGAAGTTGCATTCGAATTTAAATTTGGTATTTTCGAGGTAAGCTCTGGAATCAGTTCAATATTTTCAACTGCTGTTAGTTTCGATGTAGAATGTTTTTAGATTCATATTTATTATTATTTCAAATGACATATGTCCACCAGATTTGAGCATCAACAGTACTGGATGTACCTGTTCCATCCTGAAAATCAATAACACTCTAATTTTTAGTTTTACTTAGCTCAAGGTGCTTTTACTTAAGTCCCTTATCCCACAGATAGTCCTAAAACTGTACCCGTCACGACTGTTACGCTACGGCCGCGACACCGTTACTAAGCGTGCACATCAGTATTGCTAAATTGGTATTGTTGTTATTTTATTGATGAAGAATGAGTTGGGAAAGTGATTCAGTAGGAGTTGAGGATATCGATGATGAAGTCAGGCGAGTACCAGTGTTTGTTAATTTTAGTAAGATACTCTGTTTGAATATAATATATGTGTATAATATCTGTGTATTATTATTAACAACGTATGATTTTGAGATGGAGTATTGCTTATGATTTTTACGAATATTGTACTTTCTATTCGTATAATGATTATCGGAAATTGGAATGATTAGTTGACAGAAATAAATTTTCAATATTTTTGATTTTTATTCATACAAAAAGCAGTGATTTATACTCGTTAGGATTAGCAATGATCCAGCAAAATCTGCAACAAGATACAATACCATTATCGATGCAGTATTTTTGATGCAATTGAAATTGAATCCAAGAAATATGTGTCCTTAGTAAGGGATCATAGTTAGACCTATCCTTATCAAGATTGAATTTACTGATTGAGTTCATAATTTCATGACAATTGATTGAAAAATTTTTATTTTCATAATAATAGGAAGGTAGTAAATCTATTAAATTTTATTGTTATGTGTCTATTCATTCATAGTTATAGTTATTCAAGTTCTACATGTTGAAATCAATTAAAAAGAATTATGAAAGTGAATGCTTTGTAGGAAGTATTTTTAATTTTGGAGTTGCTGTTATACTTTTTATATTTCAAAAATGTCTGTCACAATCTGGATTAATTCGAAACCATAACACGTATGTAGTGAACCCAATAGAGTAACTTAAATACTCATATTCTTTGAAAACCAGCATTCATTTCTACACAGCAAGATAATAAAAAAAGTAATGGAAAGAGAATAATTCATTTGGGGAAATGAACAAAATAGGAAGGATATTTTGCGTAAATCGAAAATTTTGCGCTCATAAAGCTTTCACCCTTGTTTGAAGAACCGAACGACATTCGACTCCCAATAGAGCCGAATAGATATATCGATTTTCTCCGACAGCACGTGTTGGTGTGATTTTTTCGTCAAGCATTTTCGGTTTCAAGACACGTAAAGCTTCTCTTGCACAAAACTCAAACTTTTTTGCGAATTCCGTGTTTATGGCGGATCTAGATTGAGAGGAATCCTGATATTGGGCTACACACACTCTCTATTGTTTTCCAATAAAATTCGAATTGGCATAAAACAAACTTTCCATGATTATTCGTAGTAGAGTTAACGTCGATTCGCGTTCGACATTTTTTTGCATATATCACTCGAAGTGAGTTCTGATAATGAATTTTAACATAGCGATTTACATGTTCTGAATCTAATTCATAAGGTTTTATCAATAATTTTCGAGAAAACATTATCTATGAGGTCAATTGCTTTCGGAAAGTTTTTTTCACAGGTATCCTCTAATATTTTTTTTAACTGAGTGGTCATACACTTTTAAGCTGTTTCCAAATAAGTATTTTGCTCAACTTATTAAGTAACCTAGCCTAGTTCATTATATATATTAAAAACCACGACAATGGACAAAACGCAGAGGTATGGTGGGAAACGAACCCACGAACTCAGCCACCGAAAACGGCTTAGGGCAAACTAACAGCCCCAAGAACTCACTCACCTCTAATAGTAAAATAGATCTTAGGATATCCACATTAGTACAGTGACTTCAGGGTTTCATATTTCGGTTTTTGAGTGAAAGTAAATCCTTTCTATAGTGGATAGAGGATGCCACCATTAGTAGATTTTTGAACAGGCCCACGTCAGAAAATGATGCTGACTCCTCGCTTCTACCCACTCCATCCCAATGAAATTTGATAAGTGTATTGTTATAGTTTTTATAGTTTCTCTCAAAAACGACAAGAGATGAAAACGTCGTTTTGATGTCATTCGACAGAGCACACAATTCTGCATAATAGCTAAGACCCAATTTTTAGTTATGCTTCGTAGGTAAGGCCCAACAAGCACTTGAACATGATGAAGGTAATGACAAAGACACATATTGATCCTTAATTTCAAAACTGAGCTAAAAGCCCCTTCCAAACAAGGTGAACTTCAGTCAGACGTTAATTTATTTAGTAGGCTACATATAGCATCTCAGATTCGTGACAGTGGTTCAGATGATTTTCTTTTCAATTTGAAAATCACAAATATCCTCCTCTTGCCCAATTGGGAAATAAGTACCACGAAACCAACTCTGATTTATTTCGTTGCCTTGATAAGTAAATAACAAGTGTATATAAACCTACAAGTGTTGATGCAGTTCTAGTAGATGGGGCTGCTCTTGTGCACATGCTTCAGCCCAAAGGTTGTTCAAATTTCAGCCAATATTTATCAAATTTTGTTAGACCTTATTAGCTAAACATTTCAAAGCTGTTGAGAAGATAAGATATAATATGGGATACTTATCCACAAAACAGTTTAAAGGAACAAACGAGAGAATGCAGAGGAAAGGGCAATCGGAAGTTAGTTAGGGACAATGCAACCATTCCCAATAACTGGTACGAGTTTTTCAGGGTGGCAGAAAACAAAGCGGAATTATTTGATCAAATTTCTACATACCTTCGCATAATACCATTACCCAAATGTGAAGTCATTGTATGTTCTATTAACCAAAAGGTATTATATAACCCATCATCCAACTCATTAACCAAAATTCCAGTTTGCAATCATGAGGAGGCAGATACACGAATTTTCGCAATTGCAATGAAAACGGCTATAAAAGAGTTGTCATAAAATCCGTCGATACTGATGTTTGAGTACTTTCGATTTTTTACCAGTATCAAAATAAAAATCAAGACATATATTTTTAGTTTAGCACTGATAAGAACTTAAGATATATGACTTGTTTGGAAGTTACTAACATAATTAATGAAAAAAGTCTGGCTCTCCCATTTTTTCACTCATTAACCGGTTGGGACACCACTTTTTTCTTTTTTTTTTGGAAAAGGAAAAAAGAAGTTCTGGGGAAATCAGAATCATTTGCGGAGGTTACACTTACTTCCATTGATTTAGTGCTGTATCCACAAGAACCTACATCCGAACAATTCAATTGTATTTCAAAATTTGTTATTACAATTTACGATAAATATGCTGAAACAAATGATATTGATGTTTGTCGAATGCAACTGTTTGTGCAAAAGAATCGAACCGTTGAGAATTTACCCCCAACAATTATTGCTTTGGTACAGCATATTAAACGATGAATATTCAAGCAAGATTTGTTTGGGGTGACCTCTGCAAACCAGTGGTAGAACTTCCATGTCCACCCAAATGTGAATTGATTCTTTAAAATAATAATTCTTTATAATAATAAAAAAGATCATCAGATATTTTATTAAAATGTAAGTGTAAAACTTGTGCCGAAAATGCATTTGCTTTTCAAAAGAATTAAAATGTACTATGCTATGCATTTGTGTAGAATGTTGCAATTAACGTTTTTGTTGAAAACTTTGCACTTGAAAATTTTTAAAATATTTATTTGGTTTAACACCACTGGTAGCCACTGGTCGCTATGTTGTAAAATGCATATAGAATATATACACCAGTCGATAGAGAAAACTATAATCTAACATTTTTCTGTTTTATTTAAATTTATTTTCAGGTGGTTGTTAAGATATTGATCAACATGTGTCTGTGAGTACACCCACCATGTGGAGCCTTACATTGAAGACAAAATCAAAAATAAGGTCTTAGCTATTATGCAGAGTTGTGTGCTCTGTCGAATGACAAAAACAACATAAAAATTTCTATCTCTTGTCGTTTTTGAGAAGAACTATAAAATCTAAAACAATACACATCAAATTTCATTGGAGTGGAGGGGGTAGAAGATGAAGTCCGCATCAGTTTTTGAGGTGGGTCTGTTCCAAAATCTACTAATGTTGGCACCCTCTAACCAGTCTAGTATCGGGATATTTTTGGGCTAGTCACCCTACATGCATTCTCAAAACATTCATAGCAATATTAGTGGGATGAAACCAAGTATTTTACTTTAGTTGATGTATAATGTTGAACAATGCTTCACCAAGTGTTAAGCGAACCGCCAAGGGAAGTTATTCATATGTGAATTATATTTATTTTGATTGTAGTATGATCATTTTTACTCTTCTGGTTAGTTCAACAGGTTTAGAAAGCTGTTGAATAATAAACATTCAAAGTTTCAACCTTCTGATATCTTTATCCAAATTTATATCAAATACTCCATTGCTATTAAAATATTTTCGAAGTAGATGTTTATTATATAGCTGAGGCAGAAAATTGAGAACAATTAATGAACTCAACATTAAATATAAAATCTGTGTTTTACTTATGAAACCAAGTATTATCCATTACAGAAACAATTCACCAAGAGATAGAGCATAAAGCACTCCTTATCAGAGGTCAGACAATGGATGGTATTGAACACCTTATGTGTGTTCATTACACCAATGTCAAAGTTCACACCAATATATTATTGACCTGTTATGTAAATTTTATGGGAAATTTGGGTTGGCCATATTCCTTTTGTGGAATTTCGTTCAAGCTATTACGATACCCTTGAAGGACAAATTACATGGATTTCGAAAAATAGAAGTCTTTTTTACGAATAAATGAGTGATTATTGAACTCAATGTATGCCACATTGATAATTCATTAACTACATTCAGAATAGAAATTACAAAGTGTACTTTTTTATTTCATAAATAACTACTTTCCAGCCCAATCCTGGGTATATGATAATAATTTTTTCGATACCTCTCAAATTTAAACCTCGAAGATTTTTTTAAATTGGTCTTCCATTGACGAAACTATCGATGAGCATACATAAAAGACGAATAAAGAAGTATTTTCCTTTTCTGAATTCGTTTAATAAACACATAAATGACATGAAGAGAATAAGACATCCATAATCCATAATTATATGAACTCAATCGAAATTGCATCAACATGAAAATAATTTCAATTCAATCACCATATTTTATACTTGAACCTATCTTAGTAATAGTAGTTTTCTCATCTGCAAGCGTTAAACATATAAACTAAATTAGGGTCCTTTATCTACAGTAAATTGAAGACAAGCATTGTCAGTTTTAATCAGCCATATTGATAATACTGAATATAATAATAATAATTTTATTGATACATTCAGACATCGACGAAAATGTATTGGACAAGCCAAGTTGTATATAGGACATGCACATATTTTTTTAAAAAAAATTTGTATGTAGTACATACACAAAATAAAAATAACACTACACTCAAACCATCAACCAAATTGATTGACGTTATAGTCAGACATGGACTCCTCAATACTATAGTAGCCCCTGGAAGAAAGTATTGACTTCACTCTGCTCTTGAACCTACTTTTATTAAGATTTCTTATACTCTCTAGCAAATGGTTGAAGAATTTTATCCCCTGATATGTGGGGGATCGCTCGAATTTTGTTGTAATATGTCTCGGGATATACAAAAGATTTCCATTCCTGGTAGGATCATCGTGGTAATGTGAATTTTCTATAAATTTGGAGTAAGTTTCCTTGATGAGGATTAGACATTTGAATATGTACAAACATGGAAAAGTCAGAATTTTGTGAAAAATAAAGCATGGCCTACACGATTCCTGCGAAGATAACCCGAATTATTCTCTTCTGTGCTGTGAAAATTCTTCCACTGTCTTCAGAATTTCCCCAGAGAACGACATTGTAGGACATATGACTGTATACAAGACTGTAGTATACTGTCAACAAAGACTCAGTTGGCATTGAGAACTTCAGGCGTGAAATTGCAAATCTTGATTGATTCAATTTTTTACTGAGGCTACCGATATGATCCGTGAAACGTAAGTTTTCATCTACATGTATACCAAAAATTTTTGTGGTTCGAGTGGATACAATATTTGCTCCATTCATGTCGAATTG
The DNA here is from genome assembly GCA_030704885.1 of Cynegetis impunctata. Taxonomy (NCBI): domain Eukaryota; kingdom Metazoa; phylum Arthropoda; class Insecta; order Coleoptera; family Coccinellidae; genus Cynegetis; species Cynegetis impunctata. Next base: position 580,625 of record JARQZK010004343.1, read on the forward strand.
GATAGTGTTTGGAGTGTTTTTTGTATTAAAATATATACACTCTGTCTTGGAGATATTTGAAATCCGACAATTTTGCTCACACCATCTATCGAAGCATTCCATAATGTTTTTAGTGGATATAACTAATTCTTCACGATTACGACCTGTAACCACTAGTGAAGTATCATCAGCAAATAGAGATAATAGTTCAGTATTGATATGTTGGGGCAAATCATTGACGAATAATCAAAATATTAATGACCCCAATACTGAACCCTGTGGAACACCTATGTTCAAGGTATGCTTTTCAGAAAAACTTTTTCCACTTTAACAAGCATTTGTCTATGATGGAGATAATCACACACCCAATCTAAGAATATTCCCCTGAAACTCAAGTAATACATTTTACTCTCAATGAAGTCCAAATTAATGAAGTCGAAAGCGCGGGACAAGTCGAAAAAGAGTCCAGCAACTCTATCCATATTGATGTAAATATTCTCAATTAGGCTGCAAGCTGCCGATTGAGTCGATTTACCAGTTCGATTTACAGATCGCTATTCACCACTTAAATTTACTTTGATATTTTTGAAAGTTAAATTAACTGTCATTGAATGAAGCGAATATACATGTATGCGGATATTAGCAGCTGCAATATAATTTCGTACTAGCAATATACCGAGCAGTAATCAAAATTATTATATTATCTGAAATCACAATTGATCGAATGGATCGCGGAATTGATTCCGTGTAATTAAATGAACATCGATATACACAATTAGTTTGGAATTAGCTTTCCAGTTCTATCGTATGATGGTATATTAATTGTTAAGGAAATTTCAAACTGATTGGATCTGTTTCGATAACAGTATCATTGTTTCTGCAATTAAGCTCTAATTCATTAACGACATAGAACAATACGAGCACGACAAAAAGTTATATATATATATATATATATATATATATATATACATACACACATATGTATATATATATATATATATATATATATATATATATATATATATATATATATATATACCTATATATATATATAATCTCTTGATAATTATTAGCAATGTATATATATTTATATGTATATATATATATATATATATATAGATATATACAGGGTAGCGAGAAAGTGTAGAAACAAGGTATTTTTTCAAGGCGATTAAACGTATAATCATTAAAGGACCCCGCACATTTAGTTAGAAAAAATGACGACAGCTAAATTCGCTAATTTTTGGATATATTATAGATACTGGCTACCTACACAACATATCAAGTTTAAATTCTGTTCCCTGGGCTGGTTTGGGATATAGAGTGGTCCAAATGTCAATGTCTCGATAAACCATCTTTACAATTTTAGAAAATGCTGTTAATATACAGACTTTCTGTGAAATGCGATAACCACAGTGGGATGTTATAGCTTGACGATAGTCACTCATATAACTCAAAATTGAGTCCGACATATACAGGCTGTTTACTCGATGGGTTTGTGTACACGGTCTCAACTTCGACAATTATGTTTCAAAAGGCTTTATTTCTTACTTAATAATAACAAAGGATACCCGAAATAGTAGACGGAAAGTACAACTCTCTAACATGAACAATTTAGAAAGAATGATGGTCTAATTTGACATCACCGAATTCTTCTTCTTTATATTTTGTACAGGGATTATTTGTGAGGTAATGGAAAAATAAATGAGTTCATTGCCAAATCGAATAGTTGAAAAACAGGCCACATTCATGTTAAAACTAAAGTTCATATACCGTATGTTCGTTTCCTAATGTCGAAAAATGAGAGTGTATCTAATGATTCTAATGGGACTGATTGGATTTCAACGAGAATAATAGTACTTATATTCAGTTTGTATTGTTCAGGGTGGTTTGGAATTGCTTCTTCCAGATCTATAGACTCACTTTTCAAGATACAGGTACAGTGAAATACGTTCTTTGACCATAAGTCTAGTATGTTGAATGAATAATTATTTTCACATTTGAATATCAATTGAAATCGCGTTGTTTACCGAATCTATAATTTTAGTAAAAGGATATTTCACGTGCGGGAGCATATCAGAATAACCAAGGTACCACAACACCATTGCCACATGAGCACATGTTCCGAGTGTTCTTGGACCTGATTTACAGGTACAGTAGTACCCCTACACCGACTCTCGGTCTTCATTATTTTGAATCCATAGCTGATACTTTGTAACATTTTTATATCTCCAAAATAGTCTCAACCTAACAAGGTTAATATCGAGATGAGCCTCATCAATTTCTAAATTAATATCTTGATCACCTCAAGTTGAAAATTAATTAATACATTTTTATCTACGAGGTATGCCTGTAAAAATGAACATATTGTATAAAAACGTCAGTTTCAACATGATATTTTTTATAGACTATTCGACTTACTTACTCTCCAGTACCTCACAAATAAAAAGTTTTCAAGTAATAAAGAAAAAAAATTCTGTGATTTTAACTTTTGGGCCATTTTTTTTCCTAAACTATACATGGTAGGAAGCTGTATTTCGTTTCACTGTTTAAGATATCGTTTGTTATCAATGAAGCTAGAAATAGAGTTTTTTGGCATAAAACTGTCGAAGTTGAAGCCGCATACACAAACTCATCGAGTAAACAGCCTGTATATGCCGGGCTCATTTTCAAGTTATTTGGATGGCTTCCTTTAAAGAACCGTTTTTTAGTGAAGTTATCATATTACAGTAAAAATTTGTATGTTAACATCATTTTCTGAAATTATGAATATGATTTTTTTGGACAAATATATTTGGACCACTCTATATCCTAAACCAATCGTGGGAACAGAATTTAAAATTGATATGTTGTGTAGGTAGCCAGTATCTATGATATATCCAAAAATTAGCGAATTTTGCTGTCGTTAATTTTTCTAACTAAATGTGCGGGGTCCTTTCCCTCAGAGATGGATTGTTCGAAAATATGTTATTAAGTGGCCGGTAAGATCTCCCGACTTGACTTCACTTTATATCAGACATAACTAATTCAAAAACTCTGAAATGTCTTGAGATACAAACGATTTCTACATAAATGATAAACAATTCTATTCCAAGCTTCAAATACAGATTGTATTACGATATTGCTAAGACACAGATGGCCAACATTTTGAGCTCCTGTTATAAGAAAAATATTAATACTTTTGTAAGTTAGTATGAATTAAAAAATTAAATATTGTATGCCTTGGAAAATTGTCTCTCTTATTTTTTAGTAATGTGGTACTTATTCTGTATTTTTGAAAAGAGGACGAAATCAGCTTTTCTACGATATATCACTCGGCCTACGGTGCTATTCAAAAAATTCAAGATGGCGGCGTTACACTGAATGCTGACGTCACTCAAGTTTGACAGGACCTCTGAAAAATGAAAAATACAATCCTATGCATAAGAAAATACCCTGTTGCCACACTTTCTCGCTACCCGGTATATATATATATATATATATATATATATATATATATATATATATATATATATATATATATATATATATATATATATATATATATATATATATATATATATATATATATATATATATATATAGATGTTCATATGTATGTATATGTATATAATACATTTTTCATTTATTCTATCGACAAAGGAGTTGAAATATTTCATATAAATTTATTTCAAAAATTATAAAATTGAATGAAAATTTATTGTGTTTTTCCGATTCGAAACAAAATTGCAGAAGTAACTATCAGTGATTTGTAATGAATTATAGTAACATTGTTCTCTATGTGGCAGAACAAGTGCACACTAGGTATGCAAGTATTTAAAAAAAATTATCTGTCACAACAGACCTATATCTCCTAAAAATAAGTAGGACCAAGAACAGTCAACCTGATGCTGAGTTTGTGAACAATGCAGCCCTTTATTACAAACGCGCCGTTTCCCGCTGGGTACCCTTTACCTCCATACATCTCGGCACATTTCATGTAAATGTCATAGGCAACAAATAAGCCCAAGTAAAAATGTATGCCTCTATTGTGGTTGGGTTTGTTCAACTGACGGCTTTTTAGTAAACTACTTTACTGTAGGTGAATTACAGAAAATTCATCCATTCAGAAAATTATTCCCTATGAAGTAGTTATGAATTTTACATAGCAATATTAATGAACATATATTCCATAAGAACTTTGAAATTTTGTTTGATATAAGATGGTATATTTAATATAACCAATATTGGAATAATGACAACGTTCCTCGATTACAATCCATAACAATGTTATCAGAGAAACATATGCTTGATTTTAACCATTACTTGATGCAGCGTTCAACCTACCAGTGGATTCATCAGATAGAACTGTATACAAAAATTTAGGAATCACATTTTTCATACTGAGAAAAAACGATAACAATAAAAAATTAAATAATGGGGTATATGCTTGGTCATTCTTCGAGGGAACTTGTACAGATTAAATCAATTATGAAATATATTTAGCAGGATGGAATTATTCAGTTCTATTTGTTCATTCGATAAGTTATCAGAATTCTTATCTGTTAATTTCTAGAGCTTCCCAAGAGTTAATTTCAATTGAAAATGAATGAAATCTGTATTGAATGAATGATTTTCATCTACTGAAAGATTGGGATAATTATATACGCGCTGTATTGAGCTGTATTAGATGGGAATCAATCAGTCAATATAGTATTCCGTATTCAACATTTTCATTTGAAATATAACTCTAAGAATTCTGCTAATTTATTGAATGAACAAATGGACATAAATAATTCCCCTGGTGAATATATTCGATATTCCATGTAATGTGGTCAAACTATCTCGAAAAATTACCCAGCTTTTACCACACTAACTAACTTATTATTGTGTTTTTCTTAACAGAATTTATACAAAGTATGACACCAAAATTTTAGTATTTAATTCTAATAAAATGAAGCCACCATAAGGTGAAGAGATGCGTTGTAGATTCAGTTATAATAACCTTTGAAATCAAACATGCGTTTTTAAAATGACATTATAACAAATTATGAAAGTAGGTATTCGAAAGAAGCTAAAATTTCTGAAAACCATTTTGTCGCATTGTATTGTTTTCATATCGAAGAAATACTTCGCCTCATACAAAAGTATCACTTGAAACTCTACGCTAGTAGAATTAATTGGGCCTGGTCCTATTCTGACTGGAAAACCAAGTAGTTTCTCGTCTTCATGTTCCCATATTTTCTGATTGTGATTTTAATCCTCTAAGTCGCTCTTTGCACACAATGGCTCAGTTAGATCCGAGTTACTTCGTCAAGTAAACCACGGTAATTCCTAAGGGGAAAATGGAATATCGAAAACTCATTAAGGAAAAGAAGTTTGAATTGAAACTGAAAAATTATCCCTGTACTGAAATTCAACAAAAGCTTTATTTCAGCAACACTAGATAACGAGCTTCGGGATTATTTTCTTTTTTGCTTGAGTACAGCTACAATGGCGGGATATACTTAGTTCTGGACTAGATAAGGAAATGCATCCTTAGTTTTGATTGCGAACTTCCCTCGTGGACTATGCCCAGCAGATAATCTCAAACCTCTATGCAAATTTCAGTTCATACAAATTGAGTAGCTTTTCATGTAATATTTGGTAACGAATATTCGATTATAATGAACTATTGTTCATTAATTTGTGCAAAATGGCGAAAGATCTGGTTTCATTCAACACATCAATTCTGTAGGTTAATGATGATGGTATGTACAATTGATTAACTCTTAAGAATTGAAAATATCAAAGAATTGAAAATATCAAATTATTAATTGTTTTTCAATGTCTATACTTATTATGTTGAATGAAAATATTTGTATTGAGATAATTCTGGATATTTATTTCAAATTCGTGTTCAAAATAATATCGAATTCATAAGATATATATATATATATATATATATATATATATATATATATATATATAAATATATATATATATATATATATATATATATATATCATATATATCATCTCAAGATGAATAGTTTTCTGAAAATATAATTTCAAGAGTCATTGAGGACATTTCTACTTGTGAAAATATATATGACCTAATTGTTCATTCCTCAAGCTATTCATATACCTCTTCATTTCTAGACTACCCAAAAGTTCAAGTCTAATCCATCCTCTACCCTATCTATGTAAGATATGGAAATCTGTATTAAATTGATGATTGTCATCTAATTTGAAATAATTAGAATATCTCTTATTGTTTTTAAAACAACGCACGTTATCTTTGATTATTTTTCCGAAATTTCTGTGTTCTACCAATATACATTATTCAAAATCACTAAGTATAAGACAATTTAAAGATACCCGATTTTGAGAATGAATCCGTTTTTGATTTATTGTTCTTTATGCATTGGATTGAGAAGTTGTTCATACCATATGCGATATTGACATTTAAATTTGAAGAATTTGTTCAAAAGGGTTCCTAATAATAGTTAAAATATTTAATTTGTTGTCAACATCTTTGAAAAGCAAAAAACATTGGTTTATCGCTAAATTACAAATTTTAATTTTGAAAATATTATAAAATACTTTAGATTATATGCATTATTGGTAGCAATCTATTTTATAATGTTCAATTCTCAATTGTTAGCCTGAGATTTAGGATTAGGATGTTGAAAAGGATGAAAATAAATCGTTATTAACATCGATGCCAATAGCGGACCGATATAAATATTTACTCAATCCTTGAATACTGGATACATTTATGCCTAAATATAACGAGTTTTTTAAATTTTCTGGGGATCAGTCTACATGATAATTTGAAGATAATTATTTGGTTGTTTAGAAATACCCAAAACCATGAAAATGAATAAATGAATCAGATAAATTAACTGTGGTCCTTTGATTCTATTGAATTGAGTTCACAGTCATTGAAATTTCAATTGTAATAAGCTTGAATTCAAATCAATTTGAAAACCAATATGCTCATCCATGAGGGTGCCAAAGACATCATGCAAATTCGACGTACGTAGCCCGGTCAAAATAGACATTAACCTTGCATAAATTCCCAACCAGATGAATTTTTGCATAAACGTTCGGAACACCATTATAATGAAATTTTGAAAAGTCCCCATAAATCCTGTGTTTGCTAAAAAAGTTATTCGAGGTCAAAAGTCACAAAAATGGGTTTTTTGGCGGAACGGTTAGTTTTATCAGAAAATGTTTCAAACAAAAGTTGTAGGACAAGCAAATGTCTACAAAAATGGTTCTTACTTTTTTTCTTCTAAGATTCACCATTTCTGAGAAAAAGCGATTTTAAAATTTAGTGGAATTGTATTCTCCATAATTATGCATGACTAAGCACTGCCTACTGTATCGGACTTTTCTTAACGTTTCCCCGGTAGTCCAACTATACGGTATAAATGTAAAAATTATCTAGGGATGAGGGGATTAAACAAAATAATTTGGCTGACCAGTTTCGAAATTTTACTGCTTCTTTTTCAACCACTTGAAATATAGAAATTTTTTTTACAAATAAAAGGTGTACAAAAGTTTTGTTAGTTACTATAATTGCATTCATTACATTTCAATTTTTAAATGACTACTTGAAGAAAATAAATTTAAAACAATCATTAGGGTTGAGGATTGAGACATAAGCTTAAGTTTATATCTCAACACCCAATATAAAAACAATTTGGTGGTTAAATACTAGCAATTTATAAATTATTTTAGGGAACTGATTATTCACAGGCTTCTTCTTCTTCTTCTTCTTCCTCCTCTTCTTCTACTTTTTCTTCTGTTGATTGCTCTAACTGTAATACATCTGTTTCGTCGTCGAAGTCAGCATCTTCCTCTGTTAGAGATTCGACATTATCGCACGAGTTGCCCTGACAATTGGTGCATGCTAGTGAACAAAACAACCCAACTTTTTTGCAGCCGCATTTCGAATTGCACCCCATTTTGCAGTTGCAAAAGATGTTGTTTAGTAGATGTTCTGGTGCAGGCGGAAGTAGAGTGTGGATTGGTTCCAAATTATTATTAACTAGCTTCCAACCCCATTCTTCTGGATCCAGTTGATTACCAAGCCACACTTGAATCTGGTAATAAACTCTATAGAAGTGCTGGCGAGCAGAAGCCGAGGTAGGAGGAAGACTAGCTAATTGCATACGTTTTTTATTACGTGTATTTTTTGCAAAAGATAAGTAACGTAAGTTATCTATACACGTAATTTTTTTTGGAGGTCCATACAGACAAATAATGAAGCGAATTCCGTGGGATATTAAAGTGTCTGGGTTTATTTTTAATTCATATTCTCAGAATTATAATAATAATACTAAATTTTATCTATATTTTATATTTGTATTACTTTATAAATATTATTATATTATATCATGCATCCAATAATGTACATAGGCAGCGTACTCATGTATAATATGGAGAATACAATTCCAGTAAATTTTAAAATCGCTTTTTCTCAGAAATGGTGAATCTTAGAAGAAGAAAATTAGGAACCATTTTTGTAGACATTTGCTTGTTCTACAACTTTTGTTTGAAACATTTTTTGATAAAACTAACCGTTTCGCCAAAAAATCCAAAAAACCCATTTTTTTGACCTTTGATCTCGAATAACTTTTTTAGCAAACACAGGATTTATGGGGACTTTTTACAATTTCATTATAATGGTGTCCCCAACGTTTATGCAAAAATTCAGCTGGTTGGGAATTTATGCAAGGTGACCCCTATTTTTATGCTAACTTGACCTGGCTATACGACGATATGCCAAAAACGTATAACTCAGATAGGGTCGAAACTTAATCCAAACATAATGCCCGCAATCAAAACAATAAAACCATTTCATATGAAGCATCGTAGAATTGGGTTTGTTGAGGGCATGTAGTTTAAAGCAAAGCGATTCTGGGAAAGGGCAAATTACTGTGGGACTCCTTTCCCTTTGGAATAATAGAGGTTCTATATCAGGATGATACATACAGAAAGCTGAATTAATATCTGAGTATCCAATGTAAAGCATGGCCATTCTATAATTCAATGTTAAATTATAACAACACTATTACAACACCATGTAAACAATTAATATCCATACTAAGCATCTAACCTCGAGGCATGGACCTTGTTAAATTCCGGATATCACGTTACTTTGCCACTTTGAAGCACGCGAGCCACTTCGAGGGCTTCCGGAAAGCCACTAGGAGAGTTCATAAGAATGGAAGAGAACAATTTCATATTGGAAGTGGATTGACGCGTTCGTATCTTGATGCTAAAATAATAATCGAAGTTACTATATCTTGGTTGTCATTATTTTAGTGAATAAGTGTAATAATGACCATTATTTCCAGTGTTTAAAGATACTGAAATGAGTGGACGTAAAAAAAAATCCTGATTTGTCTATAGTAGAACATACGAAATTGGTTTTTATTTTGTATTGGATTAATTCAATTCAGACTATTGATCTCTTTAGATTCAAACTTATTATGTTGGTAGTTTTAAATTTGAAATATAATAAGGGATGACTGTTTATGAAAATTGCACATTTAATTTAATCAGAATTAATTCCTAACTTGAAATGTTTTGAAGTGCTTTCCTAGAATTAGAATTATTTTATGTTCTATTCTCATTAATTCTATTATCGTTAATTATTTCCACATATTTGTGTTACAGTCATACCTAAGCAGAGTTCAGTTGAACTATGTATATTATACAAATTCAGACTATTCATGATAATGTAACATGCACAGTGGATTAGAAATTCAACACCATACTCACAAAGAATAAAGTATAAACTTTAAAATAAAAACACTTGGCTTATGTTTCACAATATAAAAAATATTTAGTTACTGTATTTAGCAGTAATGAAAAGTCGACATGTTTCGAGTTATGAACTCATTATCAAGACTGACTACAGGAGAATTCTCAAAACTTAAAATAGATCCCACTAAAAAATTCCAAAACGAAATAAAATCATTCATCAAGAATAGTAAAATCCTATTTTCAGATATTAACACTCTTTTCTTAACTTCCATGAACCCACGCACCCCGGATTTATATACTTTACCAAAAATACATAAAATTGATTGCCCGATGCGTCCAATAGTATCTTATATTAACGCTCCTGCGTATAAATTATGTCAGTATTTGAATAAGAAATTACCCACCTTAATTCAATTCAATCCGGAGTATAGCATTAAAAATTCTATTCAGTTAGTTAATCATCTTAAGAATATCAAAATTCCTTTAAATGCTAAATTAATTTCATTTGACGTTATCAACTTATTTCCTTCCACGCCAACTCAAGAAGTTAAAAATATTGTTAAGCGATATCTAGAGATGAACCCAAATTTAACAACTCAAGCAGTCAACGAAACAATGTCTGCCTTAAACTTATGTTTGAAACAGAGTTATTTCAAATTTAATAATATAATATACAAACAAGAAGACGGATTGCCCATGGGATCACCGTTATCGCCTTTGTTGAGTGAAATTTTCATGAATAACTTAGAAGAAAAAATTTTCAATGCTGATAATAATTTAATTACTAACGTTTTATTATGGAGGCGTTATGTAGATGATATTTTTTGTATTTGGACCGGTACAGATAGGCAGTTAGATAATTTCCTTAAATACATAAATACTTTCTACAACTCGATTCAATTTACAAAAGAAGTAGAAAACGAAAACGGTACCTTGAATTTCTTAGACGTTCAGATTGCTAGGAATTTGAATTCTCTTACTTTCAACATTTATAGAAAACCAACCTTCACAGATACTTCAATTCACAGCGACAGTAACCAACACATTAAAATAAAACTTGTGCTTTTCATTCGTTCATACATAGGTTGTTCACGATTCCATTATCGGAAAAAAATTTTCAAACGGAAGTTAATACAATTAAATTATTAGCCATCAATAACGGTTACAATGAAAATCTTATCGACAAGCTCATTGGGAAAAAACGAATTAAGTATCTGTTGCATTCAATATACCCCACGCAAACTATTAATGAAGAACAAAAATACTTCACAATAAATTATGTGCCGAATTTGAGTAGCAAAATTTGTAACAGACTATCGAAAAATAACGTTAAAACAATTTGTACAAATAAAAGAAACTTGAAGTCTTCTTGGTCAATAATAAAGAAAAATCTAACATCGGAGAAAACAGTGGTATTTACAAAATATTTTGCGACGAATGTCCTGCTTTCTATATTGGACAGACAGGAAGGAATATAAATATTCGTATTGAAGAACATAAAAAGTCAATTTTACAAAACAAAAATACCACTGGCTTCTCTGAACATTGTATAAAATTCAATCACTTCCTCGATTTCAACAAAAACAAACTGTTACATTCAGGTAACAAGGGTAAACGCCTTGACCTTCTCGAAATTCTCGAAATAAGTTCCGCCCATAATAGTCAATTACCCCTTGTAAACGAACAAATTGATTTTCAGGTATCACCTTTGCTTTTGTCTGTTTTATAAATTACGATGCAATACTCTCCTGTAGTCAGTCTTGATATGAGTTCATAACTCGAAACATGTCGACTTTTCATTACTGCTAAATACAGTAACTAAATATTTTTTATATTGTGAAACATAAGCCAAGTGTTTTTATTTTAAAGTTTATACTTTATTCTTTATGATGTTTCACCAAGTGATGTGCGAGAATTCAATCTCAGTTACCATACTCACTAATTGAAATATCAGAAAATAGTAATAATAAATTCTACATAGACTGTATAGACTGTATATATATATATATATATATATATATATATATATATATATATATATATATATATATATATATATATATATATATATATATATATATAGGGTTGCCATCCGTCCGGGATTCCCCAGATTTGTCCTAGTTTAGGGGGTGGTTCGGACGGGGCTTTCAAAATATGTCCGGGTAAAACCCGGACAAATTTTGTGTCCGGATGTGGTGTGTGAAGCTTGAGTATCAGAGACGGAGATAAACTAAACCAGTTGTGGCCGATTTTTTAAAAACATATATATTCTGAACTGCTCAAAATTGCACAGTATATTTTTTGTATACCAGCTCACAATGCGAATGTGGAGTGAGTTTTTCCGCTAGTGTCGCAGTAATGGACGAAGGAGAGAAACTTGCTAAATACACAGACGCTTTCTTCTCTGATCAAAAAATAGTCTAATTTTGAAGACTTGAGTTGCTTTGACTTTTGCAAATTCATGATGGAAAATAAAGACATTTTGGCAAAAATTCATTAAAAAGAATCTTGTTAAAATTAAAACTTTTCACTTATTTTTAATTTGAAGTTAATAAATAATTCAGGAATTTGGGTACCTAACCTATCTTACTGAACTAGATGACCTATCCTATAATTTGTTTTTATAATGTAGAATGTAGTCTATTTGATTTTTAATCTACCAAAAAATATCGTTATAAGTTGTTTTTCATTTGATGATACCAAAAAAAAAGAGAAAATTGTAAACTATGTTATATCAGTATTTTATTTGTTTCTTGTTATTTTGTTTATATCGCAAACAATCAGCTTAGAGTTCAAATGAATGAAAAAATTAAAATATTAACGATGTTTTATTTTATTCGGAATAAATATTTTTTACGGTGTGTCAAAACTTAAGTTCACCCAAATGTCCGGGGTTTTAAAATTGTTTATCTTGCGTTGGTAATTTAGGTGATGGCAACCCTATATATATATATATATATATATATATATATATATATATATATATATATATATATATATATATATATATATCTTATATATAAAATTCTCGTGTCACAATGTTCGTTCCCATACTCCTCCGAAACGGCTTGACCGATTCTCATGAAATTTTGTGAGCATATTGAGTAGGTCTGAAAATCAGCCAACATCTATTTTTTATCCTCCTAAATGTTAAGGGTAGTCTACCCCTAAATTTTTATTTTTATTTTTTTATGATACAGCATACAAAAATACATACAATACTAGATTTTCACCCTCCTACAATCAACCCTCATTTTTTAATAGCCATTTTAGTACATTTCCGGTCGATAATTTATATGGCAGAACGACGTTTGCCGGGTCAGATAGATTGATAGATAGATCTGTAGATAGATAGATAGATAGATAGTTAGATAGATAGAGATCCATCGGCAGATAGATGAATAGATAGAAAGTAGATAAAAATATTTTATATGACAGAACAACGTTTGCCGGGTCAGATAGATTGATAGAGATATATGTAAATAGATAGAAAGATAAGTAACTATCTATATAGTTAGATAGATAGATAGAAAGATAGATGGATAAAAATAATTTATATGGCAGAACAACGTTTGCCGGGTCAGCTAGTATATATATATATATATATATAAATATATATATATATATATATATATATATATATATATATATATATATATATATATATATATATATATATATATATATATATATATATATATATATATGTAGGGTGTTGGGGGCAAAAATTCAAGGGATTATTTCTTGGCCTATTCTCAGATTATTTGTCCTTTGATGATTTCTGAGAAACCTTTTCATTTCAAGATACAGACTGAACAAAATTTGCCACGACCATATTCGATATTTGTTGAAATCATCAATTTACATGAAAGTAAATACAGTGTATATAATAAAAGTATGGATAAAACAGATGGACAATCTGTTGTATCCATACTATATTCAACGTGTTCAGACACTACTACCTGCTGATTTTCCTCGACGTTGTGCGTTATGTCAATGGCTTTTGCAAACATAAGTTCTAATCCCTCAATTCCTCATACGGAGAACATGAGAGTTGATTAATTAATTTTATAGTTTGAACCTTGCGTGAGTGAATCAGCTTTTTGTTATAATCGAATGATGCTTTCAGTTAAATACAAAGAATCATTCAGATCTTCGAGGAAAGTTCAAAGTATTGTCTTCAACACCACAATTTCCAAAAAGCAAAATTTCTTCATCTGACTAAGATTGAAATAGTCATACTATTTGACGTGACATACGTTAGGGCTGAAAGCTTTTTCTTGTTTGTTGGCTACACGAAAATACGAAACGCAATACTAGGAAATGCTGTAATGTACGTTTCAGATGATTTGGTTGGGTTTATGACAGAAACAGAGAATGCACGAGATATCGTCAAACAGGATTGTGCGAATGATTACGACTTATATTGAAAATAGGCACCGCTTTCGCGATATATATTCATCTTCATACGTCAATGTTTGAGAAAACGTAAAGTTTGTTTATTCGAAATATTTCAGAGCTCACATGGGGATCGTTTTAAAATGATTTGATAGCAAAACATCCATACGCTGTAGCCTCCTAATGATGAAAAGATTACAAGATAACATTTGCTCATAGAAGAACAACGTTGAAAGAATATGAAATTTCATATTGTTTCTAAGAAATTTGCGGACTTTTAGGTTTGACTACTAATCAAGTCCGTAGAAAGACTAATCATTACACAAAAAATTATGAGTCAAAACTTCGTGAATAAAAATTTTGAATATATGAGTTCGTTACTTGGTTAAAATTCATAAAATTTTTTCAGAAAAACACTTGTTTGATTGTTAAAGTAAGATGTAAATTTATGCAGTAGTGCTCATTTAATACATTTTATGAAACGACGCCTCAAGATATGTATCGTGAAACACCAAGAGGGTTTTTAAAAACTGTTTATTTCAATTATTACAATAATGGTGAAGTTACTATATACTAAATGAAATAACAGAGAGATGTGTTCTCTTCAAGAGTAAGCTTAGAAGTGATTGCAGGCTAATACAATAGGTTAAAATGTAAACTTCTTATCATCAAGTCCGTAGAAAGACTAATCATTACACAAAAAATTATGAGTCAAAACTTCGTGAATAAGAATTTTGAATATATGAGTTCGTTACTTGGTTAAAATTCATAAAATTTTTTCAGAAAAACACTTGTTTGATTGTTAAAGTAAGATGTTAATTTATGCAGTAGTGCTCATTTAATACATTTTATGAAACGACGCCTCAAGATATGTATCGTGAGACACCAAGAGGGTTTTTAAAAACTGTTTATTTCAATTATTACAATAATGGTGAAGTTACTATATACTAAATGAAATAACAGAGAGATGTGTTCAATTCAAGAGTAAGCTTAGAAGTGATTGCAGGCTAATACAATAGGTTAAAATGTAAACTTCTTATCTATAGTCTAAAGATAGGTTTCTAAGAATAACAGAGCAACCTTGCAGTTTATTATGTATACGCTGCACTGTATGGGTATGTAACTCTCACGTCTTTTTTCAATTTTTTTTCATTTTCAATATTCACCATATTTTGCAGTTGTAGAAGGCTAAACTGAAAATATGAAGGAAAAACAAGAACTGAAAACACTTTCAATATCGAACTGCACAGAATTGGCAGATTTTCTGCTCATTTGTCAGAACTTTTCGTTTTTCATTCAGATTAACTACTCCTATTAATAACATTTCGTGCGTCCACGTTTCCACACTGAACTAAGCACGGTTAACTGGGTTACAAAGAAATACGAAAGTAATCGCATAAATATTCATTTCTTAACTTCCCTTTATATTTGTCACGGTTATCAGAAAGCCATTTTAAGCGTGTTGGTGGAACGGTGTAGAATTCAGGGCTATGTTTATGCGAAAACTTATTTGGCTCTCCTTATAAAATCTCCGGTTCGATATCGATTGTGAATTTCGGTAATGAATTCCGCTGGACTCTCTTTTCTTATTTACTCAAGAAAAAACTCATCTCAGTTTGTATCTCTGAAATAGACTGATTAGAAGTAATGTATCAACCTCGAAATTCTCTGAATAAATGACTCTGTGTGATTGGGAGAGAAACATAATACTAACTTGTGACGAATCTAAGTAATACACAAAAAATTTCACTTCTCTATCAGTGATATGGATGTGGCTACTTAGGAAGTTAATCACAGTTACTTTAAATACGGTAATTTGAGGTTAACTTTATATACTTACTAAATTTGATACCTGTATATCCGCTAATTACAATTGCTGTACAATGAACATTGTGTTGTAAAGTGAAGAAAAACCATCTCATAATACTACAATAGAATGTTGGAAACTTAATGCGAGTACCAATCTGATGAAGTTATCATAAATTGGTGATTTTATATATAAATGTATATATATATATATATATATATATATATATATATATATATATATATATACATATATAATATAATATTATATATAATATATTATGATATAATATTCCTATATTTTGGCAATCAAGAAATACCTTAAAGAGAAGGTGATAACATAAGTTGTAATAGTATATTATTTTTGAAGACTGAATATATCTCCCTCTGACAAGTCGTTTGCTCCTGATGTCACAAGACAAAAGCAATCAGGTTTTTGAAAAAACATTCCTCGTCTATCCTCCAGTACTACTAGAGAGTCAAATTATTGAGCTTATAAATGAACGGCATCTTTTGCGAATCAGCATTAATTCCAATCTAACCTGGCACGAACCCATATTCGCTATTGCCAAGTGAGCTTCCCAGAAAATAAGTTACCTTTTCCGTGCTGAAAATCTGTTTATACCAAAGCAACTACCGCTGCTTTATAAGACTCTCATGTTTGGAGTTCTGCACCAAAGCACAATTTGACTCAATTAAAAAAATAAAACAATGCGGTTAATAAAACTCGTTATTAACAACTCATTTTCTTTATCAGAAATATCGGAGGAATGTTGCCGACTTATGTCTCTTCTACCAATATTATTACTGGAGTTTTTTTGCAGATAATTATTTCATTATTTCACCTGGAGCACAGTCTGCTCGCCACGCAAAGTATGCAAAGAACACAGAACAATTGGCCGTGCACATTCCAACAGTCCTAACATCGGTAGATCAGATGGCGATTCTTAACC
>JARQZK010004343.1:602500-645000 GCA_030704885.1 Cynegetis impunctata
CAAAACTGTAGGTATTGGGCGACCGAGAATCCTCATTGGATGCAAGAATGCCACACACAGCGGCCTCAAAAAATTAATACATGGGCAGCGATTGTTCAAAATCGTATAGTTGGTCCCTATTTTTTTGAAGGAACACTAAACGGAGAGGACTACTTGAACTTTCTCCAGTTCGAACTCATTCCGGCTTTAGCTGTTTTGTTTCCTAACCCACAAGATCCTGACATACCTAATAACGAGATATGGTTAGGACGGAGAGGTCCGATTGAGTGGCCGCCAAGATCACCGGACATAACCCCATTGGATTTTTTTCTTATGGGGTTATTTGAAGTCTAAAGTTTATTTGAATAGACCAAATAATATTGATGATCTAAAAGAGAGAATCAGGCAGGAAATAAGACTTATCAGTCCAGAAGTAATTGAAAATGTGCAACGGGAAACATTGAATCGACTTCAAAAATGTCTCGAAGTAAACGGACAACAGATTGAACATATGTAAAAATTAAATTAGTAATTACACTTGTGTGTTTTCATATCGTACCTCTCATTACCCACTATCTCCGTTTCTGGCAATCCATCGAGTTGAGGCATATGGTATGTTCACAAAAAGTGATAAGAATTTATCGTAGAATTGTAAAGTGAAATAATATACAGGGTATTACCTTTAAAAAAACTAATGACAAAGCCATAGCTCTTGAATGAGACACCCTGTATACAAAATTTTTATTGCGAAAATTGCCCAAATAAAAATACTAATCGACCTGTCCGAGGATTTTAACATGAAATAGAAACCTAATTTTTTAATGAATTTGTTCCTTTCATCATGAAAGCACTGTATATATTCAATCAGCATTTGACTCGGAAAGAAATTGCAAATAGAGTCAGTGCAAGAAAAGCTGCAATTCCAAATTTCCACAGATAGTCGACTGAACATTGTGGGAATCTTTCGGATTGGACATTGTGCAGTAGACGCTTAACAGAGTAGTTCTCTTCAAAAAATAAAATATTGGTTTGATGATGAGAGTGTCTGAGAAAAGTCGTTTAGGGATACGGCTATTTTTCCAATAAAAGTTGAGGCAAGGCCACCGTATTTCTCTACGTAACCTGTTTCAATTTCATTTTAGATAACATACATGTGCTTGTGACTTGAAAATTGATATGAGAAAACTGACTGAGAAACTGTTTTTCTATATACCTACTACATATTTTGTAACATACAACTGTCTGAAATATGAAAGTCACGATTCGATTCTAGGAAATATTCTTTTTTAACTGAGATAGATACTTATATTTGACTTTTCATCTACAATAAAGTATAGTGTTGATCAATGAAATTTTGAAATGTTCTACAAAGAAAAACAGGCCTGTTTTTTCTGTAGATTGCTCTGAAATTTCTGAAATTTCAAAATGGCGGAATTAATTCTACTAGAAGTTTCACAAGCCTAACTTATCGAAAACGAATTTTTTTTAAAGTAATCCGTATTTGGATTGAGTACTATCAAACTTATAGGCATCATTATGAAATGTCAAGTCTCTAGTTTAAATTCTGCTAAAAACTCAGAATATCTACGTATGTAATACGTTCTGGTATATAGTTGAGATATAATTCAGTCACTTCTCCAGTGTACTGAAGGTTATGAACTATTCTTCAAAAGAGAATTGATTGAGGGAAAGAGCCTCTGTTTTTTTCAATCTAATGGGTTAACTAAATGTTTCCATGTTAATCTCTAAGCAAAACTATGAAATAAAGGATGAGGTTGTTAAAGAATTTTAATATTTTTCTCAGTTGTTATAAGAGATACGAGGTCGGCTGAATTTGGAAAAAGTTTTGTGTTTTCATGCTGAACAATTATCTGAAAGAAAATTTTATGTGTCATTTATGTGTCTAGTTTTTGAATTATTGAAAGAAAACGGAAATGTGTAATTTTCGTTACTATTTTTCCATCGAGGACCATAAAATCTAGACGTATTTAAATAGGACGTCCTTTTTTCACAAGGAATCTTAATCTGTCAACGTATTTTTCAAGGAGTTCTTGATGGCAGAATTACAACACCAAGCTTTGGTTTTTCTAATAGGAGTCATATTGAATTTTTGCATTTTTGAAAAATATTCTTTTTCCTTACTACAACGATGTATAACACGATAAAATCAAATATTACATGCTGATCAAAATTAGGAAACATCCTTTTTGCGAAGAGTGTTTTGAAAACAACATCAACAGTTCTATTGAAAAAGCAGAATTTTGACAGTTCAGTTAAATTTTTGAGCAGAACATTTGAATTCAATCAAGTTTATCCACAGATTTCCATTTTCAAGTGAGCAAAAGCGTGATTTATTACGTCTCGTATCGAAATAAGCAAATTACGTCCGAAACGTATCGTCAGCAGTATCCAGACAAAGAGAGCATTCAGTTAGAATTATTTTCTATTTCTCTATAGAAATTTATAAAGCCTAGACTAAGATACAATGATAGAGAGAATGTAAATGATATAGCAGTTCAGCAAGCGGTGAGTGAAATAAAATAAAATAACCTAGGGTTCAAACTTTATTCCTTCAAGTTCAAGATAATTGTTTGGTTTTCACATGAGAAGTTGTAATGAATAGTGGCATATCGCAACAAGTGGTGTGTAGGACACAAATGAAATACAAATATCGTCCATTCAAAATTTACATCACCCAAGTTCTCCATTCTAGAGATGCTGGTCGACAGGTGAAGTTTTGTAGATTTGTATTGAAACACTTACAGCAAAGTACACATTTTTTTGTGATATTGATTAGCTAAGGAGAACCATAATCACCATTATAAGAACTTAGATACAAAGATGAGACATATCGCGAGTTATTCAGAATATAAGGAGACGGATAGACTACTGTTTGAAAGTGGAAGGTGAAGTACTTGAGCATCTTTTTTAACTTCCTTTCGGTTTGTTGAGTTTTCCCAAAAATAAATTTCCAGCTCATTACGTCGTTCTTAATTCAAAATCTTAGATTTTAAGTAGTTATGCTTGATGGAAATGCAAACTTTCCAGATCTAAATTCAATTGAAGAATCGCGCTCTTCGCAAAAGAGGTTCTTTACTAATTTTGATCGTCATGTAAGATGAGATCATATCTTGTAAATTGTCCAGCATGAAAAGAAGCCACTTTGCCCAAATTCAACTGACCTCGTATCTCTTATAACAACTGCGATTCTCATGGTGGAGCTCGAAAAACAGGTACCTGGTTTATATATATATATATATATATATATATATATATATAGGTATATATATATATATATATATATATATATATATATACATATATATATACATATATATATATATATATATATATATATATATATATATATATATATATACAACATTTCACGATATAATGATAAACTTTCTCTCAATTTTCTAGTTAACAGTTTTTTTATGGCATGGCCCCACCCTGACCCCTCCTGCGGGCGCCCATGCTCAACATATTTTTTTCTGGTATTTTTCCAAACGATTAGCAGCAGAATTCAATTTGTCATTCAAAGCACATATAACCTCTTTTCGAAATATAATAAAAAATGCAACAAAGCTAGTATAATTCGCATTCATTTGAATCCTGATAAATTTCCGTGCAAGCTGAAATAAACATATAGGATTAACAGAAAATTAATGTTTTTTTAATTGCGAGATCAAACAGTTTGCCTTTCGCCGACCTAGCATTTTCCGAGAACGAAATGGTGGTTTACATTGTGAAATATTTTTTCGTTTCGGGACAGGTAAAGCTAAAATACTTTTCAGAGGATTTAATGAGTGAAGAATGTATATGTATGTGGAGAATCGAAATATAAATAGCAGAAAGAAGTTTTCGTGTATTGACCAGTGATAATTTGATAATTGAGTTGAGTTTTAACGAAGTACTTTCTTAGCCGACTCGATGTGTTTCGTTTGTCATAATACTCCTCCTAAACCGCTTGACCGATCTCAACCAAATTTGGCATGGGCAAGAAAGTTATTGATAACTATGTATAATGGAGAACCCATAAAAATCTGACAAGCCACGGAGCAAAAATCACCAAAAATGTTCGGTTCCAAATTTTCCACAAAAACTCCTATTCCATTTTACTAATACTCAACACACGCATGTTGGTGGCCATAGGGTATACTTTCTTGAAAATAAAATTAAAATCGAATATACCATCGGAGAATAATCACCGAAAAAAAACATTAAAGTCCGGCCAACAATTAAAACGGAAACGCTTATTTTAATACAAACAGCCAGAAAGCATTGCGAATCAAGTTTTATAGTTACCTATATCAATACCGGATTTAGAGGTCTGGAGCCCCAAATTATTGTTCAAATAAAATAGACAATTCATTTTCATTCGTGTTTTTCAATAAATAATTTATTGTGAAACCAAGTATAGATTCTTTCATTATTTAACAAACATATAAATATAATGAGAAGCAAGAATTATCTGAAATTGAATTTTAGCGTTAACGAATTTAACCTTCCGAGCTTTTACGCCGAAAAATCTTTGATGATTTCGCTGAAATCCAGTTCCCGAAGTGAATCACTTCCAATGCTCAGGAGAGAAAGCTTTGACAGACGGGTTTGTCCCATCGCGTTTCGAAGTCTATTTTTTATAATTTTCATTTTTGAAAATGTTTGTACAGAGTATAGTAGATTAAGGTAAAATGCGAAAAAACAAATATCGAAGGAAAAAGTGTTTACTAGTCTGAATTTGTAATTTTTTTCCGAAGTCTCTATTGAGGGAGCCCCTCTTTTGTGGAGGCATCGGGGCTGTAGCCAGGTTGAACTTCCCTGAATCCGGCCCTGGCCTATATATTAGCTGATTATACGTATAGTCGTTAATCTACCTTATATAAAAATATATTTCAACCAAAGATTCAACCAAGATATAATCCAATACAATTTCATAAACGTAACCCTCTTGGTTGGTTATTTGATACTTTTTTTCAATTCTTATATTACTTTTTTTATTGAAATTCATTTTGAATGAACGGCTTAGGCCAACAAGTATGTTGCGCATCCATTTACTCTCGTTGAACGTATGAGAGTTGTTTGATGTGTAATATTAACTTGCGAAAATAAGATAGTTTTAGAAATATTAACTATTAAGTTGGTCTTATATCACAGTTTTTATGTTATAAGTTGAATATTCTATCGTCAATAACTGAATTTCATGAATATCTGAAAACTTGAAACGAATTTATTTTTTCGCAAGTTACACTCCAGGCACTTAGTTTATGTTCAATAAGGTGGTAGTAATAAAACTTATATAATTCTTAATCATTTGAACACTCTAAAACGTTGTTAATTTATTGTTATTTCGTTAATAAAGAATGAACTGTGAGTATAAATATAATGATATGATAACAATATTCATTATAGATTACGTGAGATTTTGAATTAATTTTAGCTTATAATAATCTACCATCTTCTCGTATAATGATGATCAGGAAAAGGAAAATATAATTAAAGTAAAACAGATTTTTCAACGTTTCAAACTTTTGTTCACACAAAAAGGTAGCCATTTCAACATTGAGTTCTCTGATGAAAATTCAGCGACAATACTATAATTTAAAAAACTCAGAGACATTAAGAAATTTCAAAATCAATAATAATCTAGCAAAATCTACAACAAGATACAATAAAACTATTTCCGATAATCGATGAAGTTTTTTCGAGAAAGTTACATAGAATTGAATCGCAAACATACGTGTTCTATTCAAGTTACCGTAAATCAATTTAAATAAATAATTTAATAAATTAACAAAGATTGAATTTGAATACTGATTAAGTCTAAATTAGTTTATTTTTTCATAAAAATTAATAATTGAATGTTTATTTCTATACTAGTGGAAACTTTTTTAAGATTTCTTTATTTATTCATTTAATTATCCCTGCTATTTCATACATAATATATAGCGAAAGGAACTTCGTTTCAATCGGTTGTCCCACGACATATCTCGTCTTTTGATTTTTCTCAATACTTCATCATTTTCTGGTCCATCATTTATAAATACGAGACGATATTAAATATAAAGAAACCAATAACCAATTGATAAGCTTACAATACTCATGAACAATCAATGCTCTCCACTTATCTTCTTTCAATCAATTCTTCATACAAATTTGAATTATCACTATTATCAATGTATAAAATATCAAATTATATGCCTAACCGAATGTGTCATTTTCAATTCGAACATTCAAATCAGTATTGAACGAATTTAAACACGCAACTTACCTCGACAGTTCTTTGAAATAGAAAGCGAAAAAAAATACATATAGAGACACATCTTCAGAAACTTTTCTCCATAAGTCACTCAAACTCCCCTGAAACAACTCTTAATACGCGCAAAAACCTATTGTGTCACATATGTGACGTGTGCTACGAAATTCTGGACGACTCATGAGTTATAACTGAAGGACAGGCCAGCGGACTTGATTTTCTGTGTCTGTTTCTTTCACGAAATACTGAAAATATTTTAGGAGAATAACATGATCCATCACTCTATTTCTACTGCCGAATTAAGGAAGGTTTTTTCACTTTCTTCAGGATTCAGATGAATCACTTCAATCTATCTGAAAAACTCATGAATTTTATTAAGCTCCAAAATTGTTCATTTACTAACCACTGGAATCTCGTAAATACAAAAATAACTCGTTAATACAAAAATAACTACGACAATGGACAAATATGACATCCATAGAACTGGGGCAGCTACAAATAAGATCAAATGGGCAAATGTAATAGCCAACGTCCTTAAGGATAAGGCACCATAAGAAGAAGAAGACAAAAATAGAAGCTTCGGCGGAAATTAACGTAATTTCAGTGATAATACTTATTTAAAATTTCACTGTCCTTGATTAGGTTTGAGTAAATTTTGCAACTAATTAAAACCATAGCAGTATGCAATGAGGAGCCATCCAAAAATAACATCGTACGTTAAGTGAGATAGAGCAAGGGTCAACAAATTAATGAAAAGGGGGGACAAGTCATAAGTTTCTTTACGTCACATGTATAAATCTAAAATTATTAAAACTCTAAACGGAAAAATTGCAAAATATGAGGATTCACACCAGGGATGGGGTCCCATTAATCATTAAATTCGTCCGTCGTAATTTATGGTTGGCTCCTTATTGCATTATGTTGCGGAAATTAACGTTATTTTAGTGATAATACTTATTTGAAATTTCACTGTCCTTGATTAGGTTTGAGTAAATTTTGCAACTAATGTAAACCATAGCAGTATGAGGAGCCATCCAAAAATAACATCATACGTTAAGTGATATAGAGAGAGAGTCAACAAATGAATGACAAGAGGGAACAAGTCATAAGTTTATTTACGTCACATGTATAAATCTAAAATTATTAAAACTCTAAACAAAAAATTGCAAAATATGTGGATTCACACCAGGGATGGAGTCCCATTAATCATTAAATTCGTCCGTCGTAATTTATGGTTGGCTCCTTATTGCATTATGTTGCAGTTTAAATTAATTGTGAAATATACTTGAACTCAGTCAACGAATTAGGAAATTGGAACTTTTCATTCGATATCAACAATAATTATTCATATTGAATGAAAATGACAATAATAAATTGAATATTTCGGTAAAGAGTAGGTAATCCTTTGAGAAAACTCACTCAAATTACATCAAGTATTGAATGTATTCAGCAGAGGGGAATTGAGTCTGCGTTCATTCAATAAGTTTTCAGAATTCTTATATCTCTTAATTTCTAGGGCATAATTTCAATCCTCTACTCTCCTATGTAAAATATGGAAATCTGAATTGAATGTATGATTCTGATTCACTGAAAGATTGGAATGATTAGAATCTCTCTTATCGTACACAGAACAAGAACTTTTTGGAAAAATAATCGAAGTATATAAGCAACATTCTTCAGTGTTATTGTATTCTATAAAAATATATAAGTAGATTTTGATCCTTGAATATTTCATCTTGTCTTTGACGATAAGATATTTTTATTATGCCAACGTATTCGCTCGGTTGTGTATTATTGCGAGACCTCCGTTTCAGATTCTCATAGCAATAGCCAATTTTTCTACGAGACATTCAATGTTATATACAGGAAAACCGTCTCCATCTCTTGCGTTTGATGGGAAATTCTTCACAATATCTACCCCGTAGACAATATTATATAGATTTTTCAGCAGGAAACGCAGTAGAGCTTCTTAACAAATAAGCAATAATTTATACGAAGGAACCAAATGAATGAAATGTTATTGATGAATTTCTAAACTTTGTTATGAGAGCGAAACATGTATGTTATTTGGCATTCGAGAAATTGTAACACAATTGAAGAACGAAGGTTTTCGACGAATTTCGTCTTGAGTGCTCAAAAGTCACAAAAAAATCTCACAACAACACTTCAATAGCTTTTTGATAATGTTCTTTTTCATCTCTCTATCGCGTATATATATATATATATATATATATATATATATATATATATATATATATATATATATATATATATATATATATATACGTAAGGGGAGAAGGCAAACAACAACTATAAAGACCAGCCCAAATGTCAACCTCACCTGCACGTGGCGCCCACTGCTAGAAACTAACGAGGCTCTGACGACCAAAACACGGCGGAATAACCGTTACACGGGAAATTAAGGAAATGTAATTCCCAAACTCACCAACATGCCTGGCAAGCGTGGTGTTTTAATGCCAGCTCCTTTCATAGATGGATATGTCGAAATTTAAAAGCTGCATACCCCAGGCGAGTAGAGGTGAAAACCCGGAATCTCGCACTGATACTTCAGTCAGCCCCGTGGATTCTGGGGGGGGGCAAACTTTCGATGGATGGTAAGAAGAGAAGAAGCAAACTTGAAGAGACCCTCTACGTGGGGACGCACAATATCCGCACCAAGAGGCTGGAGGAACATCTCAGCGGCCTAGAATGCGAATTACAGAACATAAAGTGGGATATCATAGGGATCAGCGAAACAAGACTGAGCGGCGAAGCGGTCACCATCCTCAAATCTGGACATTTCATGTTCCAAATGAACTCGGATACAAACTCACACATCGGAGGCAGTGCTTTACTGGTTCACAAAAAGAAGAAACACCTGGTTACAAAGACAAGAGCCGTGTCAAACAGAGTAATTTATGTAACGATCAGGATCAACGCCATGTTTAAATGTCCAAATCATCCAAGCATATGCACCCACCTCCGCCTCCTCAGACGAAGAAATTGAAAAATTCTACGAAGATCTAACAACTGCAAAGAACGCTGAAAAGACCAAAATCTGTGTGATAATAGGCGATTTCAACGCGAAGATTGGAGCCAGATTGCCGATGGACCCCTCCTTCATCGGTAAATTCGGGTTGGGAGTGAGGAACCAAAGGGGACAAACCATGATCGACTTCCTCAACAAGGAGAGGCTCTACTGCATGAATACCTTCTACAAAAAACACCCGAAAAGAAAGTGGACGTGGAAGAGCCCCGATAACAGGGTCAAAAACGAGATAGACTATGTTCTAACATCAAACCCTAAATTATGCTCGGACGTGTCAGTAATAAACCGCTTTGACATAGGCAGCGACCACCGATTGGTCAGAGCCAGGATCCACGTCAATAGCCGACATCAGAGAAAAGCTGTAGTGGAAAGAAAGATACGGCCAACCACAGGTGAATTACGAGAGAAAGAGGAAGAATTCAACAGGCAAATTGACAAGAAGTTAAACCCAATTGAAGATACGCGAAACATAGAACTAAATGCACTCTCAACGAAGATCACCTCTAGTATTAGAAACGCAGTGCGGAAAGTCTGTTCTCTCCAAAGTAAAAAACATCCGAAATTCAGTTTAGAAACAGAACGGCTCATCGAAGAACGGAGGAAACCCGACAAAAGCTCACCAAGGTATGAGGACCTGAATAAGATCGTAAAGAAGGCCATAGGGAAATATCAGAGAGCTTATAATACGAGAATGATAGAGGAAGCCATACAGAACAACGCAAACATGAGAGTTCTCCGTTCCGAGAGATCTAAAGGTAAAATGATTATACACATGATGAAAAATGATCAAGGAGTCATTGAGAATGTTAGAGGAAAGATCACAGAAATTGTTGAAAATTTCTATCGACGACTATACAGCCCATCGATGGCACAACCAGGTCAAGGTCAAACTCGTCAGCCAGTCCTTAATATAGGATCAGAAGAATTAGAGCCCATTGATGGAGAATAACTAGAGGCAGCGCTAAAACACCTGAAGAACTGCAAAGCCCTGGGAGAAGACCAGATCACCAGTGAGATGTTGAAGGCCGGAGGAGAGACACTCAGGAAAGCACTCCTGACCCTACTAAATAAATGCCTGGAAGAAGAAAAGATCCCAGACTCTTGGAATAACGCAGAAGTTATCCTATTTTTCAAAAAGTGTGACTGCACAAATCTAGAGAATTTCAGGCCCAGTAGTCTTCTATCCATCCTCTACAAACTACTAACTAAAATAATAACGAACCGCCTGAGCAATAAATTTGACTTTTACCAGCCAGTCGAACAGGCGGGTTTCAGAAAGGGATATAGCACGACTGACCATATACAAGCGGTACGCACGTTAGTAGAAAAATGCACAGAATACAACATCCCACTGCACATGGATTTCGTCGACTATCAGAAAGCTTTCGATTCAATCGAAACCTGGGCGATACTGGATGCGATGAATAACTCTCGCATAGATTACAGATACTCGAACATCATACGATATATTTACGAACATGCTACCATGCACGTCAAAATTGAAGAAGAATGGGTTACTGCAAAAGTCCAAGTACAGCGAGGGGTCAGGCAGGGGGATACAATTTCACCCAAGTTATTCACCCTAGCATTTAAAAGCCTATCATGGGATCAGAAAGGCATCAAGATCGACGGGAAATATCTTAACCATCTCCGCTTCGCAGACGATATTGTTCTCTGTAGCAGCGATCCGGCCGAACTTACGACGATGCTCCAAGAGCTCAGAGTAGTCTCCGAAGCTGTTGGTCTCAAAATGTACTTACAGAAGACCAAAATCATGAGTACATCTAACATGAGAGTCACCATTGAGAACTACACCTTGGAGCTAGTCGAAGAATACATATATCTGGGACATACCATCAAAATCGGAAAGAGTAATCAAACCGCAGAGATTACCAGACGAATCGGCCTCAGCTGGGCAGCATTCGGGAAGCTTAGCTACATACTTCGACAACCAAAGATCCCAATGAACCTAAAGAGGAAAGTCTACGATACCTGCATCCTGCCTGTGGCAACATACGTACTCGAAACCGTCACCCTTACGATGAACAGCGCCAACTGTCTCCGAGTCTGCCAAAGAGCGAGCAATGCTGGGAGTAAGTCTGCGAGACAGGATCCGAAACGCAGATATTAGGCGGAGGATTGGAGTTTGCGACATCGTCGAAAGGGTGGCGAAGCTCAAGTGGCAGTGGGCGGACCACCTGGCCAGAAATAACTCCAAATGGACGAAAACACTAATGCAATGGAGACCAAGGGAAACAAAAAGAAGTATAGGACGTCCGCAGGCAAGATGCAGAGACGACATCCAGCGTCATGCGGGAAAGAATTGGATGAAGACCGCCCAAGATAGATCGACATGGAAGTCACTGGAAGAGGCCTATGTCCAGGAGTGGACGAACACAGGCTAAGGAAGAAGAGAAGGAAGATATATATATATATATATATATATATATATATATATATATATATATATATATATATATATATATATATATATATTTATATATATATATATATATATATATATATATATATTAACTTTGTGACTAAACTGGAAGAATTTTGATATAAAAACTTTCTCATACGAAAATCTCCGGAAATTTTGACTGAATGCTTACAAAATAAATACACAATAAGCAAAAGGTCCTAACTGCCCAAGCGCGAACTTTCCTCCTAGTTCGAAAATAAATTCCAAGAAATAAACTTTCGTGGTACTCTTGTCCTATATTATAATAGTTTTGAAATATGCGGACCCAATAGCGAGTCGAGTTTATTATCTGACGAACAAACTGGAAACAAGGAACAGGATGCTGGACGAATTTAATATTTCAATGGAGCGGATAATTTATCCCTAAGATAAACGATCGAATTGGCAGTTTGAGGAGATTTAAGTAATTATAAACTTTTCTAACTTTACTCGATTGTTTCGTTTTCCTTAGATTAATTAAACCTTCACCAGATGTGAGTGAATTTTGTCTTCATTAATTTGATTTATCACAGTAGAATAACTAGATCTCTAGTGAACTTCCACTCGAAGAACACCTTCATTTTTATTTCCACCCTGATTGAGAAAAAGGTATTTAACTTTTTTTTCATACTTTTTTCTTTTGAACAATTTATAAGTTGATCGAAACAAAATTATTTTCATTCGAAATCACTGTCTGCAAAAATATTCAATGAATATATGTCTTATTT
The DNA here is from genome assembly GCA_030704885.1 of Cynegetis impunctata. NCBI lineage: Eukaryota > Metazoa > Arthropoda > Insecta > Coleoptera > Coccinellidae > Cynegetis > Cynegetis impunctata. Next base: position 614,977 of record JARQZK010004343.1, read on the forward strand.
ATCCCGTATAAGGTAATGAAGTAATTATTATTATTACTGAAAATATTAGATTTCATATATAAATGTATTAATCGATTGGTGTCGTGGAACATGACGTTTGTTTCGCTATATATTATGTATTAAATGAATTAAGTTAACAACGTTTTAGAGTAATTAAATGAAAATATAAGGGGATCACTTATACTGAGACTTATGTATGTATTTTGAGAGCAAATAAAAACTATGTAAAACAACGATCTTTTGAGAAAAGCAGAGTTTATTCCAAATTAAGAGGAAGAAAAACGATATTCTCTTAGGAACTTGTTGAATGTAACATCTTTTTGACTAAATATATCAACAAGGGAACATAAAATGCACAAAATGAATAATATTGCTATCACAACTATCTGAAATATATGTATTATTATGTACAATTACGATAGATTTTAGTAACAAATGCAATATATATATATATATATATATATATATATATATATATATATATATATATACATATATATATATATATATATATATATATATATATATATATATATATATATATATATATATATATATATATATATATATATATATATATATAATCTCTTGATAATTATTAGCAATAACAGGCTGGTTGAATCTTAAAAAACTCGATTTTATTAAAAAGTTGACGTTTCACTACGACGTCCGTAGTTTTTCAAAACTTTTGAAAAAATTGAAATTTCTTTGACATTTATTGACTTGAAAAAATTTGAATAGACAAAGACTACTTTGTCTTGCTAAAATATTTTTCGAATGTGGTTATTTATTACGTGCTATTCAGTCTTATATCAACATTCAAAATTGTTATCATTAGATGGCAAGGGAAACCACAGAAACCTTTACCTACGTAATGTTCGAAAATAAAAATAATAGGGTACTATTTATCTAACAACAAAGAAATTAGTCGCAGGAAAATATTAAAAAAGTAGAGCAGAATTATCGGTATAGAACGTTTATATGGAAGCAGCCGTTGACACGTGTTTCGGACTCTTTGGTCCTCATCAGAAAGGCGTAGCAAAGCATTGGATTGAAAATTTGGAGATGAAAATAGTACAACAAATAAAAACCCCTGCTACGGAAGACAATCACACCTTTGTGGACTATTGTTTGAACTCTCCGGTTTGGGAGATTTGGTCAAACTCTGCCATGGAGGCGATTAATGCCATCCGCGAGATCTCAGAACGAGTAAATAAACAATAATAAAGAAATTAGTCGCGGGAAAATATTAAATAAGTAGAGCAAAATTATCGGTATAGCCCGTTTATATGGAAGTAGCCGTTTTTAATGAAATTTTTATTTAGAATTTCAAATCTTTTAAAAAAGGTACTCACAATCTAGAACAATGTTTGAAACTCTCAGCTTAAGTTTGGGATCATTGCCATATTTTCAGCTTGCAATATTTAATTATTTATTCGAATTGTTGTTGCCTGTGATCTATTTTTAATCTCTTGATAATTATTAGCAATAATATATATATATATATATATATATATATATATATATATATATATATATATATATATATATATATATATATATATACAACATTTTGATTCCCTATTATGATTGTAACTAGTTCTTAAATTATAATTCATTCTCCATTTCAGAATTATACGTAATCTAAATTGAATAAATAATTCCCACTTCAAGATAATATTCCATAGAATATTTCTTTAACTAAAAGCAAACAAAAATTTTAAGTCACATATTGAATTTATACATATCTTGAACTGAACATGCCACCAGCGTTCAAAATACCCCTTCTTTTACTCTTAAATTATCATTTTTAGGCATATCTTCCCATTCGTCTAGAGTCTAGAGTGTAACATCATTACAAAAGAATCATATATATACTTGAAAAATCACATGATTGATTAATACCACGATTCTCAATGAAACCCATTTTAGGTGTTATGCATCATTAAGTTATAAAATGAATAAAGAATATGTTTCGAGTTATGAAGAAAGTTAACGTAAAGTTCAAGATAATAAGGGAAATTTTAAGTATCCTTTCAATTACAATTTTTTTCTAGTAATTAAATTTTATCTGGAAGTACATCGTTAAGTATTTCTTGAAGTAGGTTATCTCAAAAAATAAAAAGCAAAATAAATAAAATCGAAACAAAAAATTTCTATATTTTCCAACGAAATTCTTTATGAATCTAAAAAGTTCATAAATGAGAAAGTTTTACATTAATGCATGCAAGCAACATCTATAATTGGGAACTAGACGTGATAGCTATCTTATAAGGTGGTTTCTCAAATCCTCAATCAGGTTCTCACTATTTCACGCTGAGAACATTAATTTAGGAAGGTAGGATTCGAAAATGCGCCCCCAAGCGAAAGGAGAGGCGAATATAACTACGCTCCAGGGATTCTGGAATGTGACTCAGCAGAGCTTAGATTGTTTTTTATTTTCAACAAAGCTCCGCTGCCAAATAAAATGAAATTATTTTTGTTAATGTTCAGAATAGAATTCATCAGCCTATTTCGTATGAGTTCTTCGTTGGACAAATAAAAATGAAATGAAAGTAAACAAATATAATTTAACGTTTATTACATGAAATATTTTGTGTAATATACTTTCAGCAGACCTAATGTACAGAGTGGTCCAAACTGGACACTTTTAATAGGAAACACCAATTTCTAGAGGAGTTAGAGAAAAACTAGCCTACATGCTACGAGGTCGATTTTTGTGAAAAAATGAATGCAGAAAACCGCACATTCATATCTTGACTTTTTCGAAAGATACAAGGTGTTTTTCAATTTTGTGCATTTCTGACCCAACCCCGTAACTTGTTTATTTTTGTATATTTCTTATTTCTGTGGAAATATTCTTCAGGCACTTTTTTGAAAGGAATCCAATGGTGTTCTAAGTTTTTCATCAAAAAATATGGTTTAGAAGCTATGACATAAACTTGTACTTTTTCTTAAGGACCACTCTGTATTTTTTTACATAGTCGTGTTTGAAATAAAATTCTCGTTTCAAATATTTATAATAGTTGCTACTTTTCTTTGAAAACATTCACTTTGTGGCAGTTTTCGAATTATTTTAGATGTATTTTCAAAATCTGGGTTGCCATGCCTATATGAAACAAATTACCTTAGCAACTACAGTCTATGCGTACTGTCAAACAATTATTATTAAATGCAGATTGCTTCACAAGTTTAGTGTGCTTCTTTGAACTGAGTTTTGAACTTACTAGAATATTTATCTGCATGTTAATTCAAAATATATGAAAATTACGAAAAATATGATATGCTAAAGTGTAATCACATGAAGATGCTCAGGCTACCATTAATCTTTACTTTGACCGATATCCTGAAAGGAGACAACCGTATCGGGATATTATGTTCACTAGATTGCAGCAAAACCTAGTTATTTACGGTTCTTTTTCAAAACCAAGGACAAAAGTTCACGAAGCCAGTAATAGAGATAGAGAGTTAGAAGAAATAACGGTTTTGGGGGAAATACAAAACCAACCCAATATTTCACTTCGCAAAATGTAGTTGAATACAGGTATTCCAAAGACTACAACAATGCGAATTCTAAATAAAAATAAATTCAAACCGTATAGAGTAAGAAAAGTTCACAAGTTACTACCAAATGACCAATTTTGCCAATGGTATTTAGAAAAATGTGCTGAGAACCCAAACTTTGGACAGAACATCATATGGACTGATGAAGCATGCGTTAGCAGCTCTTTCTACAATAGGACTTTGGAAAATCCACATATTATAGTGGAGGCACAAAATCAAGGCCGATACAGTTTCAGTGTTTGGGTCGGTAGTTTTAGAGGAAGGTTTATCGGTCCCTATATCTGCGAGGGTAACCTTACAGTAGCGGGATATTTGGAAATATTGCGGGAATTTGTTGAACCAATAACGGATGATTTGCCATTACAACAAATTGGAGAATACTACCAACAAGACAAGGCACCGTGTCATAACGCGCACATCATAACGGCGTTTTTAAACGAAATATTTACGGACAATAATTGGCTTGGCAACCGGGGTCCTGTTCATTGGGCGGCAAGATCCCCCGATCTTACGCCTCCAGATTTTTACCTCTGGGAAAGAATAAAGGACCTCACATTGAAACGCCATCCTGATTACCGAGAAGCGTTGGAAGCAGCAGTGCGACATGCCTTTCGTTCAATACCTGCGATAGAATTGATTAATGCTGTCAATAATGTTAGGAAACGAAGTCATGTTTTGATTTAAATGGTGCTCAATTTGAACACATGTTGTAAATAGTTTAAAAATATTGTTGTACTTGTTATTCTGTATTTTGATTAAATTAATGACAAAATAGGCACTAATTATTCTTTTTAACAGCTGTTATGTAGAACTATTTTGTTTCGTATTTAGGCATGGCTACCCAGATTTTGAAAATTCATCTAACATAATTCGAAAACAGCCACAAAATGAATGTTTTCAAAGAAAAATAGCAACTATTATATATATTTGAAACGAGAATTTCATTTCAAACACGAATATGTAAAAAAATACAGGGTGGTCTATTAGAAAAAATACAAGTTTATGTCATAGCTTCCAAACCATATTTTTTGATGTAAAACTAGGAACACCATTGGATTCCTTTCAAAAAAGTGCCTGAAGAATGTTTTCACAGAAATAAAAAATATACAAAAATAAACAAGTTACGGGAGTGTTGTGCAGAAATGCACAAAATTGAAAAACAACTTGTATCTTTCGAACAAGTCAAGATATCAATGTGCGGTTTTCGGCATTCATTTTCTCACAAAAATCGACCTCGTAGCATGTAGGCTAGTTTTTCTCTAACTCCTCTAGAAATTGGTGTTTCCTATCATAAGTGTCCAATTTGGACCACTCTGTACATTTTCTATAGTACTTTTTTTCGAAATATTTTCTCGATTTACCTATTTGATAACGAACAAATATTGTACTTGTGAAACATTCTTATTCTTTCAGATTTTTAATAATAGGTACGCAAGGTGGAATGTGAAACATATTCATAGTGACTGAAATGAATAGAACACTAAAATAAACAAATCGTTCAGAATGTTGATTTTCACAATATTGCTTTTCTCGTTGGATTTCGAAATTGTTTACTCACGAGAACCATTATCCTCGAACTCATCAAAGCAGCTGTTCGTGGAGTATGAATGTTTCGACTGTAGAACTTCGCAATTCCTCAATAAAAATGTCAATTTCAAATGAGTAGTACTATTTTAATCGTTTCTGCATCCTCAAGAAAAATATCATGTCAATATAGCCTCTGAGAAGGGCTGTATTTTGAGTTGTCGAGGTCCTGGGGCAACGAAGGAGTGCAGGACCCTAATTATCTTTCAAATAAGTTAAACAGTTTTGTCAACATGTGTGAGGAAGAAGGTTCGCCATGAACTCGTAGCCTTGTGGTCTCGAATTCGATTCCCGTTGGGGAAAGGTTTCATTTACACAAACAATAATGTATACAAACAAGCATCTGACCCCTTCAGGGATGAATGTCTTGACGTCATTTTTTCAACAAATCGAATTCTCTCAGTACAAGCATTTGTAGATATAATAAAATACTTTCTTCTAGAGTCTAGACTGACGTCAAAATCTCCTCCTCTTCTTTTCGCGTAACATATCCTTTGTATCAGCCAATAAAATGAGTTATTTTAATATAGTAAATGACACGATTATTATGATGATTTTGTTTACATTATACGAGAGTTGTAACTACAAAAATGCATGCCAATTTCATAATTTTATTTTCAATGCTATTAGTATTTGAATTTTTTTTCAATACCTTAATTGATACTGAAAATAAATCCAAATGAGAGATCAGAAAATTTTACACAAAAATGTATTTTGTCGGGGCCCTCCTCTTGTGGAGGCCCGGTGTTTTGGAACCAGTTGCACTCTCCTAAATACGGCCCTGCCTCTGAATGCAGCTGTATGAAATTTTTTTATTCAGTTTAACGAAAACTATATTCAAGGAAATTTCTATTCAAAACGTCAATATATTGGAATGAATTTCATAATCTAATACTACGTTTTCATTCAATTTCCTAGTATGTCCCCGTTTTGCAGCAACTAAATTTATAGAAAATCCGGATACAGCCAAATCTGATTAAAGGTATTTCTCAATGAAAATGCTCAGTTTAGAACCACTGACAACTCTCATACTTTGGCTGCACATGCAATGAGAGATATTAAAGTCGATTTATGAGCTTTTTTTGTTGTTTGGGGAATTTTTCTCGGTTAGCGGCAATATTACAGACGCCATCGTATTCCATGTGTACTATCAGTTTTTCCGACTAGTCAAACAATAAAAAAAATTTTCCGCTTCCGTGATAGAATTATACAGATGTTAGATATTCAGAAATTGCATTTATAATTCTTACTTGTCTCTATATCAACTCTAATGATAGGGAATCAAAATTAATGATTTCCATTCATGCTACGGCCTGTGCTTATCACACCGAAAGTGAATTGAATCGACGTATCTTAAACAAATTAGAAGGGATGTCATTCACCAAAGCAAATCTGTAGAGAATGATGATGATTATTCAGCCAACAGCATTAGTTTACGAAAATCATGGAAACAATGAGGTTTATTCAATAGTCTACAGAACTATGAAACAATCTTTGTTTCATAACCAACATACCTCCGTTATTGCAAGTTCACCATAGTCAATTTAATGTATTACATAAAGTGAACACGGAAAATTCTTCAATTATTTAAAAATTGATCTAACAATTTTTCAAGGGAGCTGGTTATACAGTGTAGAACAGCCAAATGGAATAAATTCGATAACAAATAAATGAGAGCGTGTTGGGAAAAACGCTTGGACACGTCGATTTGTATTTTCAGAAGCGCATTTTTTTTCAAAAAAAATAATTATATAGGGTGTGTCATGTGACAGTGGCCGATACCAACTTTCTTATTTTAAATACAACCCCTTGTATATTATTAGTTTTTTGGATTCTTCAGAAAATTCTAGACATAATTCATGTACAATGTCCCGTACCTATCTTTGACTGTTTCGGAAATATTAAGTGTTTTCAGATGTATTACACAAAATAACATTAAAAAAAGAAAATTATTTTATTTCACAAATAATGTAAAAAAAAAAAAAACATTAATTTCAATGTAAGAGATGTTCAGAATGTTCGCCGCGAACGTCTTGGCAACATGCTAATCTGGTATAGAAATGTCTTCTAACGTTACCCAACATCTCAGGCGTGACTGATCTAATCGCAAGCGTGATTCGTCTTTTTAAGTCATCTAAGTTGAGTGATTAAGTTTGGTATACAATACTTGCTGAAACTATAGTATATTGGCAGGAACTTGTGGGTTTGCTGGATCAAGATATGTTCGTCAAAGTTGGCACGACATTATTTTGGAGCAGTTCTAAATATTTATCTCCATTCAAGTTGCCATCAATGAAAAACGGACCTACGATATGATTTCCAACAATTCCTGCCCAAACATTAACTTTTTCAGGATATTATCTCTCATCCAGTGAGGATTCTCATTAGATCAATAGCGGAAATTTTGACGATCAACATGACCGTGAAGTGTAAATGTGCTTTCATCAGAAAACAAAACATCTTCTAATTGGATCATATTGTTATCTAACATTTCCATCATTTGTTCACAAAAATACGTTCTCCTGTCGAAATCGTCTTCCATTACCTCCTGAGTTGGCATCATTTTATAGGGATGCATTTTACTTTCCTTTAATATTCGAAAAATTTATGTGTGGCTAATGTTGAACAGTGAGGCTGCTTTTCGACCAGAATTATGTGGGTTTTTTTGAAACTCAAGCATACCATCCAATTTCGTATCATCGCTTAGTTTATTGGCAACTACTTTTTTTGTCTTTCTTACATGACCAAGCTCGCGAAACTGTTTTTCTATTTTGCTAATTGTTCCTTGGGATATAGGCGGCAAATTTGGAAATTTTTCGTGAAATAAGCGAGAAACTTCCATTTGTGTCCGTGTGTTATCTCCATAACCAATCATTTGTAGAATGGTTATTTTGTGCATTTCTGTTAAATGAACCATTTTTCTGAAATTATTACGTACAGTTAACGAAATTCAAACGACAATAGCACTGACACTGATCACTACTGTCATGCAGACAGACAAGTGGCTAAGGCTATGAGTTTTATACGAAAATAAACAAAACCGGTTTTGTATTTTTTTAATTTCATATCAGTAAAAAGGAACGCATTAATGGTTTTTGCTTATTTTCTCAATATTAAGAGTTAAATGGGAAATAAGTATTGAGTTTAATGTTGCGAATTTGTGAAATAAAATAATTTTCTTTTTTTAATGTTAATTTTTGTGATACATCTGAAAACACTTGATATTTCCGAAACAGTTGAATATAGGTATGAGACATTGTACATGAATTAAGTCTAGAAATTTCTGAAGAATCCAAAAAACTAATAATATACAAGGGGTTGTATTTAAAATAAGAAAGTTGGTATCGGCCACTGTCACATGACACACCCTATATAATTATTTTTTTTTGAAAAAAATGCGCATCTAAAAATACAAAATCGACGTGTCCAAGCGTTTTTCCCAACACGCTCTCATTTATTCGTTATCGAAATTATTCCATTTGGCTCTTCCACACTGTATGTATTCGGCGACGAGAATTCTACATTCACAATCCAACGGTGAATTGAAGAAAACGTCAAGTCACGCCGACTTAAAATCTGCAAACAGCTTCAACGATCTTATTAGATCTCTCGGAGTGAATTTCGTTGTTCACCTCATGTAATATATTAAATTGACCATGGTCAACATAAATATTTTCCATGATTTGATTTTGAATATTGCGAGAATCGAAACAAGTATTCACGGAGCGCACTCGCGTGAGTATGTCTAGAGTTTTTAAAAACGTTATGTTAGCGTGCTTTGAAATCACATACGCCACAATTGCAGAGTAGACATTTTATGTCAGGAAGTATGTATTCTTGGGACGGGATTTTGCATTTTCTATTCAAGGAGTGAATTGCTGGTTTCGAATATCCTCGGTGGAGGGCGCTCTGAGTTGTTATCCAGATTATAGTCCGACAGCTATTTGTATTGGGGAACAATTAGAAATTTGTTTATTCACTCCAAGTGAAAGAAGTTGCTTCGATGATATCTAATAAAATCGAAACATATGTAAGCAGATTTTGAGTCGAGGTGATTTGACGTTTTCTATAAATGTGTAAATACCCTAAGGGTATATACACAGTGGAGCCGAGTTGTTCGCTGGTAGCCGGGATGGTAGCTTACTCGCTTACTGCGATGTAACAATCCTCCCACAGTTGGCAACGTACCCGTGCACAGTGGAGCCTGGCTGGTTACCTCAATGGGCGCAGGGATCCTGGATGGATAGAAATATAATTGCTACCCCGATTCTTTACATAGCTCAAAGCTAGGTAACGCAATGTTAGAACAAGTCGTTCTTTCTGTGTAATGAGATTGGTGTGAAAATAACACTAATTCTTCTCTGGTTTGGAGGATACTAAATCCTTGATATAATCAAAGGTGACAGTGTACATACGTAGATGTTCAAAAAAACTATCACGATGGTTTCTCAACTTCTTGTATAAATTGTAACGTGTAAATTCTCCAATTAACCGCCGCCACTGAATTCTACATTAAAATACCGTGATTCACGCTATAAAATACTACCTTACTTTTGTTCCACCGATGAATAATCGACTCGTCCAGTTAGGAATGACTTGCGTATGACGAGAATATCGAGATAGCGTCGGTTTTGCACGTATAACATCGCTCTTTTTTGGCAAGTATCCGTTGAAGATACAACATCGTTAAGAGTCAAATAATATTCAATATCTATTGAACAAATATTCAATTTATTAAAATTATTAAGTATCTGTGGCGTCTGATAGACGTCACCTTGGCTGGAGCTAGGAAGCATTTTGATTGGAACTAAAAACCACTTTGGCTGGAACATTTAACTGAAGCTACTATATAACCGCAGCTAGAACTACCAAGCAACTAGGGACGAAGATTGCCAAGCGTGGGGATAAAAATCAAAAGAGTACAATCCACCGAGAATACAGTCAATAACACGTCGATAGAAAATTAATGAAATAAACAGATAAGTCTCTTGTATATCATAAGAAAGTAGTAAATACCTTCATTTTATATCTTGTTGTTATTTCTGAAAACTAACCAGAACCTATATATGTATAACCAATCTCTCAGCTAGCTCGGGCATATATTAAAAGGGAGAGTGGTTACAAAATGATGAAACTCGCCGTAATCTTCTCATCAAATGTTCACAGATTGAACATTAAAGTCACGGTCATTATTGAATAACACAAACCATTTATTAGTCTTTTCGAGCAACAACGTTTCATCAAGTCCTTCCATAATATGGAATGACAACAAGCAACTGAATCAAGACGGCGCAGAGCGTCAACGTGTGTCCCCTCTCATTCTGCCAGGTACTCATCTAGTAAACGAGTGAGCTACCATCGCGGCTACTATCGTACATTCCGGCCTCACTGTGTATGTACCCTAAAGCTGTGAATGGCGATGGTTTTAGCAGTATTCACATTCACTTTCTGATCGGATTAGATTTGATTACACAGCACTGATGACGATCAGTTAAAAAAAACAGCTATGTATTATGTGAATTCATGTTTTGTTTGCACTACAATGTTCTTCGATAATATTTCTATTATTGGATAGCTTTTTGCTCAAAAAAAAATAATTATCACTCTCGTATTACTCGAGGAAGGCTTGTCCGTTAACAAGTACATAAAATACAAAACTGATATGAAAAATTAGGTACAAAATTCGATTTGCAATAACTCTTTGTTTCGGGATGGCTGTCATTGTCAGTAAACTTTCGTGGAACGGACTTGACGATTTATTTCACTTTCTATCGTATTAAAATGTAAATTACGAGAAGAGTTACTTCCGCGCGTGGACGAAATATTTCCTTCGAAGTTTCTCAGAGTTGGCAATGGTATAGTCTGCTCGTTTGAGTAGCAAGAGGTGAATCTTCTGAAACTAACTATACAGCATCGGGAAGTCTCCATAAGATCGAATAAAATATTTTGTTTCAATAAATTGCTATTGTTTGATGAGATTCGAATATTTGATGACTTGAGCGTGGCATATTCACGATGTTCGAAATCAAGTAGCAACCTACTTCAGAGAAGGAATTTCACAGTACAGAAAATCTAAGTGAATTCTTCTCTATATACGTATTGAGAATGATTCATAAGTTGTAAGTAATTTGTGGGTTATCACAATTTCTGCCAGATAATATTTGAGGACTTTTCAATTTTTTTTTTTTTTTAAAGAGGTGGGTCGTGTGCCCTCTCACACGCGCCCGACCTCCGTACAATTTTGGCTTCGTCAACTTGGACATTTAGCCATCAATTTACTAAATGAGGGGAACCACTCAAATCGGACGCATACAAACACCCAGGAACACGGTGGGAATCGAACCCACCAACTCCGTCAACGAAGACGGCATAGCGCTACCTATAACCTCTCCGCTACGGAGCCTCCAATTTTCAATATTAGTAGGCAGTAATAAACTGAATAAATCAATGTTTAGAAGGTGATTCAGGTAAGATGTAAAAAGGAGTAATGTAAGTAGTATTTTTTAATGACGAAAGTGAATATGTACGGATTTGATGGTTTTGAAAACAGCGAAATTTTCCTATTTTCGTGAATGTTTTTTCGGAGAATGACTTGTCCTGGAATAGAACATTTTCCTGTTGATGTATTTTTCACAACTCAACCAACCGTTCTGGTATTGAACCTAAATATTTCAATTTTCAAATTCATTGCAAGACCTCTCACTTATAACAAAGAATGATTTTTCGACGGAACTTCGAAGAAACGCGAAGAAAGATGTTCAGATATAAAGATACGTAATTGAAAATTCTGATGGATTATCTTTTTTCTAGTATATCATTATGTCTGCAATCTATATTTTACCATTACTGATACTTGAATTCTTGTTGAGATAGTTTTTTCGATCTTTATAGGTAAACTAAAACGTTCTCAAAAGTATCAAATACTTTAAATTACATATTTTCTTCTGTATTGAATTGATCAAACATCTGTGTATTTAACGAATTCAAAGTTGATAAGTTATTTATATCCAAAAAAACTTGAGGAATGGTTACTGCTTCTCCAAACTATGAAACGTGAGTGAGATTATCTTCGGAGAATACAAAATTTCTTATTGTATTGAATATAATGAAAAATCATTAATTATTATTTGTGTGTGTAGGATGAATTTCCATTTGGAATTATTGAAAATTTCCACTTTTAAGTTTTGAAGTTATTAAATTATTACATGGTGGTTATTAATTCATTTTTATTACATTTCCGTTCTTGAAGTTCGAATCAAATAATGTTAAAAAAAATTTGTCCACCTTACGCATGAATTTTTCATAACATGCCATGAAAGGTAGAAACTGTAGCTTTTCAGTTAGGAGTCAAATTAAAGTTGGTTCACGAAATTTTCAGTTATTTACTTATTCTGGTCTGAAAAAGCTGAATATGTACCTACTCAAATGTTATCACTGTATTACTTTTTCTCTCCAAAAACTAAGTTAACCAATTATAACTCAACATAACTGACCTAACCTTTGGATTCACAGAAGGAGCAAATTTATTGAATATATAATTATTATTCTGATGAAAACTATAGCAAAATCAAAATTATCAATTAAATAATAGGTTAGATTAGTGAGGTTGAGTAAGAATAGGTTACCTCAATAACCTTAAAAACAGTGATCTAGCAATCAAATCTGACTTCCTCCCCTTCATCATTTTCAAACCAAAAAAACCAAATAGCAAAAAGATTATCCACTTTCGTCTGAAAATATCTCGATAATTATCTTATGACAAACTAAAATATTTTTCTTATGAGGCATTGTTGAATGCACAGTAAAATTTCGTGTAAATAAAATTATGTTATGGAAGACTTTGTTACTAGTATATGTACGAATAACTGAGCTGCTTCGATACAATATTTTATTAATCTTTTCTGTTTTTTAAATTTTTCGAAACTTTTTTAACCAACACATTCTACGTAATTTGCTACATAGGTACTGTTGCTACAATATTATTCTACATTGCAATCAAATTTGAGAAAAATTGAGAAAATATTCAAATTATCATAGGAAAAATACAAAACGGAATTTATCCGTCTCTGAAACTAAATATTCTGTCCGCGTTGTTCAAGGATTGCCTTTCAAAATACGCATATTTGAATACAGCTGACAAGCACGTGACTGTTACTGTTACATAATTGTAGACCTAGTTTCCATTCGGTATAAGTGTTTGGAGTGTAACGTTTGCATTCAGTAAGTGTGGCGTACCTATGTACGATGAGGAACTTTTTTACAAAAACAAAAGGTCAACTTTGTCGAATGTGTGATTTTATTAGTTACGCTCAGAGTTTTAAATCTTTACCGACATTTTCCAATATTTCTTATTATTACATGTGAATGATCATTTGTATTCGTAACAGATGATTTCATGTTCATATCATATGTACAGAATAAATTTCTCAGGTTTCTGGCCTTCAAAAATAATATTACCTACAATAATCATGAGTAGGTACTCACATATTCGAAAGAAATTTGGAACTGGAGAAGCGCTGATAAATGACAGATATTATTTTATTATACAAAATTGTCAGTGGTTTACTCAGTGTGCCTAATATTCTGCAATCAATTCCATTCAGGGTCCCTGATATTAGGTTACGTAATAGTGATACATTTTATGCTCATTTACGGAGAACAAACAGTGCACAGAATGCTCCCATTTTCAGGATGATGGCTTCATTTAACAACTTCTGCATAGAACTGGATCTTTTCAATCTGAAGCGAAGTCTCAGGAATATTCTCTTATGAATAAAAAATTTTGTCACCTATGTATCCAACTGTATTGTCATTATTTCTTTTCTATTTTTAAATTTTAACATCGATGTATATGTAGCTTTGAAGAGGCGAATACTGTTTTTCAGGTGTTAACCTGTTTGTATTCCACGTGATCATTAAATAAATAAATAAATAAATGAATAAATATCATTTAGAAATGGAAGAGAACGTACTCGATGCTTGATTGAAGCAAGGAGAACTCCATCACTAAGGTCGTATTTTTCGCGCGAAAGGCATCGCGTCAAGATACGATCCTAGCGAATTGAATTACATTTTGAACAATCAACATAATCCACGTAGTAAATTTCAACCTTTCATTGAGAAAAAAAATTTGCGAAGTGCATCGCGTACTGATGGCAGATCGAAATGCATTTAGAACAGAATATAGTCACCACGAAAAGCAGCGCGGTTGAGGAAAAAATTTGAAACCAAAAAAGGAGGCTCTCTCGTCATTCGACCTTAAACCATCATGCTGACTACGTTATGTAGACGATGTCTTTGCGATCTGGCCCCAAGGCGGAGACTCGTTGATCCACTTCTTGAATCATTTGAATGGCATACATCCAAGTATCCAATTCACAATGAAAGTGGATATCGATGAGTCTCTGCCATTCCTCGATGTCATAATCAAAAAACACCCATACAAACCGTTATCTGAACGCCCAGTCTCACCACCATCCCTCTCAACTTAACTCTGTAGTTAATACCCTAATCTACCGCTCCATTCGACTATCTGACGACGAACACCCTGAATCAGAACTCAATACTCTAAAACATATATTATTACAGAACGGTTACAACACATATCAAATCAACAAGAACATACGCAAACACACAAACATCACCCCACCTCTACCACCTTACAATCCCACTGACCAAGAATCTACACCTAAATTATTCCTTCCTTACATCAAAGGAGTAACAGATAAGATCGCAAGATCTCTCAAAAACACAAACATCAAAACAATATTCACCACCCAACAAAAACTCTCCCATATGGTCAGATCCGTCAAGGATAAAATTCCTAACGAAAATCACGGTGTTTATGAGATTCCCTGCTCCAATTGTCCTCGTTCTTATATAGGACAAACGAACTGACGAATTCAGGTCAGTGCCAAGGAACATTCACTTTCAGTAAGACACTCTGACATCACCAACGCCCTTTCCCAACATCACACCCAAACAGGCCACATTATCGATTTCCCCAATATAAGAACTATTGCTCCCGTCCGATCTTTCAAATCCCGAATTTTTCGTGGAGCTGTAGAAATAGAAAAACGTCCAAATTGTTTTGAACAGCAGAGATGATAGTCACAGACTCCCATCAGCATGGAAACCACTTCTCAGTGGTCGCCATGTCACACCCAATCAGAGTGCATCCCGCACTGCTGAGCGTGAATACCCCATTGACGTCAATACTACGTCAATAACTACGTCAATAACTACGTCAATAATTACGTCAATAACTACGTCAATAACTACGTCAATAACTACGTCAATGGAGTACCAGCCCCCCTTCACTATAAATACGGCCACGCGACGATTGGCCCGTCAGTTGACTCTGAAGAGTAGGCAGGTTGAGACTTCTGAGTTGACAGGAAGCGGGAAGGTTGGTGGAGTAGGCAGGTTGAGACCACACTATCGTATTGTTTCCGATTCCTCCTAATTCGATTCGTGGAGTGGGCAGATTGAGGCCACGTATCTGAATTATTTCCCTTCTAATTCTCCTGAAGATGGCTTCGCAAAAGAAGCCGAAACGTCGAGATTTTTCAAATCTTTTACGCGGTTCATTCCGAGAATCAAGTTTTTCAAATACTTCCGACCGCGGAAATCTTTCTGAACATATATATATATATATATATATATATATATATTTATATATATATATATATATATATATATATATATATATATATATATATATATATATATATATATATATATATATATATATATATATATATATCAGAGAAAGATTCCGGGGTTCAATACGATTTCGGAAGTTTTGTTGGCGCTGAGAAGCACCGTTTGTTTCACGACGTTTCGCCAAAATCTCATTTGGCATTTTCAAGTGCTGCTGTACGTCTGGTGACTCGACGGCAACTAGACGTACAGCAGCACTTGAAAATGCCAAATGAGATTTTGGCGAAACGTCGTGAAACAAACGGTGCTTCTCAGTGCCAACAAAACTTCCGAAAACGGATTGAACCCCGGAATCTTTCTCTGATTCATTCCACCATCCGAGAAAACATACGATATAATATATATATATATATATATATATATATATATATTTATATACATATATATATATATATATATATACATATATATATATATATATATATATATATATATATATATATATATATATATATATATATATATATATATATTATATATATATACATATATATATATATATATATATATATATATATATATATATATATATATATATATATATATATATGTATGTATGTATAATGTATGTAAAGGAGTGTATATAGGTCAGACTGGTCGATCGTTCAAGACAAGATTTAAAAAACACCAACAATCTTTTTCGAAAAATGAAAAGGATTCAATGTTTTCAAATCATTGCCGTGAAAACCACCACCCGTTTCCACAAATAGATAACTCTCAATTTATGCACAAATTACCGAAAGGAACCAAACTAACTTACTTAGAATTATTAGAAAATTTTAAACTCAATCATAATGCAATAGATATCTTGCTGAACGACCAGACTGACTTGATATATTCTCCTATATTTAGTGTATTCAAACAATAATGATGTTTCTAAGAACATTTTATTTTACCAATTTGGGTAATCCACTTCGATTAGCTCTTCTTGAAATGTGTTCCTCTCGTCTATTTAGGTACCTTGAATAATTCTTTTCCACCCGTAAGCGCAAATCTATAATTATGTATTCAGTTCTTAACTCAATCTGCCTGATGATGGTCTAGTGATCGAAATTGCAATCGCAGTGTTATATTTTTCAATGTATTTTTGTCATAATAAACGTAGTCAATTCAAGTTTTGTTCTTGTTAAATGGAAACTATTTAAATTTAGTAGAACAATTTTTCAAAAACAACGAAAAAAAACCAACGTGGAAATGGCGGTGGTTGAGAAATTTTAACCTTATTTTTTTCAGATCATTTGACTCATTTGACAGCTGGAAATGCCAATTTGTACCGGAAAAAAAATATATTTTTATATACATATATATATATATATATATATATATATATATATATATATATATATATATATATATATATATATATATATATATATATATATATATATATGTACAAAATTCGATTTGCAATAACTCTGTGGAGTTCGGCAATTTTTCAAAAACAACGAAAAAAAACCAAGGTTAAAATGGCAGTGGTTGAAAAATTTCAACCTTATTTTTTTTCAGATCATTTGACTCTATGTGAACAGCTGGAAATGCCAATTTGAACCGGAAAAAAATATATTTTTATATACATATACATATACATATATATATATATATATATATATATATATATATATATATATATATATATATATATATATATATATATATATATATATATATATCAGACATGAAAAATTTTTCGGAAACCGTGGTGTAATGCCTGGTCCTGGGTGCTAAATGAAACACAGGTTCATACTATACTTTCTATATTTAATTGTATAGTATTATAGGATATAGGCTTAGTGCTAACCCCTCGGGCAGCGTGACGAGTCTATACCTCAGTCTTACTTCTTACTTACTTGTCTCTCCGATCTTCCATCGGGTCTTATATACAATGTTTATACAATAACTGCTGAATGTGCGACCTTGGCCAGGCACGTTCCGTTTACAACAATATATCTATAACTAAACATTCTTGTTTACTATGTAGTAACGAATCGAGACACTGACCTACTGATCTACTCACCACACCTCTCGGGCTAATTGAAAAGAATTTTATTGAGGTTACTCGAGAAAATTCTGTCTCGTTTAAATGTATGATAATTTAAAATTTTCCTTTCAATTTCCTATGCATGGTTTAATTACCATATCCCTTCCTGGAGGTGGTGCTGGAAGTAGTTATATAATTACAATGACAATTTTTAAAACAATTCATTTTTACGTACAATCTCTATTCGCGCTGTCTAACGTCCCTATACTCTCGTGATGATACGCCATATTTTTGATATATTTAATAATTATTTCATTTCAGCCATAGTACTCTATATAAATTACCTTTTACTTTTAATTTGTGGACTCTTTCATTTATCTCATTTATCAATTAATATAACCCATCTATATGTACTCACAATACAACCATACCTCAATATATAAATATTATATATATATCCACATAATAATAACTAAGGTCCCTAAAACTGATTATATTCCCTTGCCTTCCTAATAATTGAGAGCTTTTAATTCCATTCTTCCTACAGATAGCCTCTAAAATTCTCAACTTTTTCGTCTCGCGTAAATGCCGATCGAATATTTAGATTACTGTAGATTGTTGCAACATTAGTACAAACACTATTCCTCCACAAAAATGTATATATACTCATCTATATATTTATTTCTTCATTTCTCATTACCATATCCATCTTCACTTAAGAAGTGGTCGCTATCTAATATATGCATACAAAAAATATATGTTTCATTTCATTTTACCAACGATTCCATCTCGTAATTACAGTAAAAAATTCATTATTTATGAAAACATAATTCATTAGGCAGGGGGCATAATCCATCCCTGAGCGTCATATACGCATTCTCCTTAATAAAATTGCTCTCTCCATTAAATAATTTGAACATTATCTATACCACACTAATTTGGAAACTATAATCAGTCTTAGCCAGTACCTATATTGATAATGGCTCAAAGTTTAAACTTTTATTAAAAACAATATTTAAATTTTCATATTTTTGTCCTTCTGACGACTTCAAATATTCAAGCTTCATCGAGTATAAGTTAATTTTCTTATTTGCGTATCATCAAGTGAGCAACGGTTTACAATTTCTTCAAAAAAAAAATTCTATTGACTTTTATAAATAACAATTTTGATGCGTAATATCAGCAATTCCATTTTTAGAGACAAAACTTGATTACAAGATTTAAATTAATCAAAAAAAAATTAAACTTTCCGAAGTAGGTCAATGTCTCAGTAAAATTTAACTAAAAATAATACATAATTACAAAATATTCATAATAAAAAATTTTCTAGCTTCGAATATTTGCCATATATATATTCATAAATCTTTATTTGACCGCAAGACTCCAAATCCATTCAATAATCAATTCTTTATTTATATAAACAAAAGTAATTCCTTAAGTGAAGTCGGTCAATGTCATCAAATAACATGGGTGTCATCATAATAGCAATGTTATCATAATAATAAACGTCAATGTCATACAATCCATATTCATTTCTAATGCAATAGAACGCGTGATTACTCATTTCTCTTAATTGCACACTATATATAATATTTCATAATCTTGAAATAGGAATACTTCCAAAAAAAATAATGATATTTTATCCACAATGATTTCAAATTAAGAAAAAAAAAAAATTCCCTCTTAAACTTAACTTACGATTATTGCATGACAGCCGAACTGACCCATAATACATTAAATCTAATAATAAAATTAATAATGATAAAATACACTAGAATTAATAATGATAAAAAAAACAATAATGAAATACTTAGGTCACTAATAATAATAGGGGTTTAATAAAATTATGTAATAATCCGTAAAGACGAAAAACCCGAAACCGTTCACAAAACAGAACAAAATTATTCATAGTCATAATTTATATATCTATACATAATCTAAAAAAAAATTTCCATTTATCCTAACCAAAATAGTTCCAAAAAAAATACTTATTATCCACAATTGATCATGAATAAAAATAATAATAATAAAAAATATATATACAAGGTTATATTCTTTAAAAAGCAATAAATATTTAAAAAAATAAATGTCCCTTTTTCCTCCATAACATAACTTAATGTAGAAAAATTCATTAACGTAATAACTAATAATAAAAAATTAATGTCTCTTCTTGAAAAAATATTGTCTCTTTTTTTTCTTCATTTTTAAAAAAAATGTCAAATTTCACTCCATAATATACACATATTTATACGTCCATATTCGTTTGTCTCTGCATTTACACAAGGGTAGATCCTACCTTAATCTCCTGCACATCGCGGTTTCTCCCTGCGGAACTCGTTTCAACAGCAGTATACTCCTTCTATCGTCGTGATGGCCTGGGTTGTCATCTCCGGAAACTGCGAAGCAACCAGCCTCTATGGGCGATGATCAGTTCTTCTTCTTCTTCCATTTTTGTTCACTACTTTCACTTTTTTTCAATTACAACAAGAAAACTAGCAGGATCGCCATGTAATGCCTGGTCCTGGGTGCTAAATGAAACACAGGTTCATACTATACTTTCTATATTTAATTGTATAGTATTATAGGATATAGGCTTAGTGCTAACCCCTCGGGCAGCGTGACGAGTCTATACCTCAGTCTTACTTCTTACTTACTTATCTCTCCGATCTTCCATCGGGTCTTATATACAATGTTTATACAATAACTGCTGAATGTGCGACCTTGGCCAGGCACGTTCCGTTTACAACAATATATCTATAACTAAACATTCTTGTTTACTATGTAGTAACGAATCGAGACACTGACCTACTGATCTACTCACCACAGTGGTCTAAGAGGTCTAAAATGCAAAGAAAAACTACTTCCGCACCTTAATGCTTTCCTACGATACACTGCGGCAATAGTATGTATTTTATGGAATAAAATACGACTGCAAAGACTATTCGTTATATGAGTATAATTGGAGATTTTATTTGAATAACCAACCGCCCATGACTCCCGAATATAGTTGGTTCACAAAATATAATACACCGCGCTTAGAATTCTCATCTGTTTAAATCTAGCCAAAGGTGTGTGTTTACTTTCACTTGTGGTCAGCGTTGGAATGATAAACTAAATCGAAATCTATCTGTTTTTAGAATCACACATTTGACGGCACGTAAAACGGCACCTAGCTTAATTTTGTTTATATTCATTCACTCGATATCACGTTCGCCGATCCGTGTGTTGATTCAGTTCAACATTCACGCAACTCACAACAAGCGTGATATGCTAATCGTTACCATTTTAAAATGCGGCAAAGGCATGAGACATATTCATAATCGAATCCACAAATCGCGAAAAGGAGCATTATCACAAAGCCGCAGAAGTGGCGTGTGCCCGTTTGGCCACTGGCTAATCTATACGTTCGTTATTTCGTTGATGACTGGGGAATGTGAAACGTGCTGTAAACCAGATAAGGATCCGCATGGTTCGGAAGAACGATGGGCCACCAACAGCGATGGTTTCGGTGAAAAGGGTAGAAATTTTCTCAATTTTCCGTGTACAATTTCGCTGATGCGAGCACGTTATATTATCTATCACAGCGCTACATACACTTCATCATCACGGTGTGATTAATGTTGCATCAAAAACAATGGTTGCGACTTTTGGAGTCCGAATTTTGCCCGAAACAGAATGCATATCTTGTAAATGGACTAATTTAGTTGCATAGTTGCATCGGAAATAAAGTCAAGGATCAGCGGGTCACACAAACGCTCGAAAAATAATGTGCGATTCAGTGGCGGCGTAAGGCGTAGGCAACTTGGGCTACCGCCTACGGCCTCGCGGACCTAGGGCCTCGCGGACCTAGGGCCTCGCGCTTGAGCTGGCAGAAATATATATATATATATATATATATATATATATATATATATATATATATATATATATATATATATATATATATATATATATATATATATATATTTATATATTTTCTGGACTGCACTAGAGACTGTATTAGAATTGAACAAATGTCAGCTATCTTAAGATATTGTAATACATCAATCAACACAATAGAAGAAAACTTCTAGTTGAGTTAAAACTAGAATATTAAGTATAAATTGTAGGGGATTTTTTTACACCATGCGGATGTGATAGCTGGAATCTGCTGTTAGTAGACGCAGCAAATTCTTTTGTGGTGCAAAAACATTGTCTGGTTTGATTGAGAAAATTTATTTGCAATTTTCAAAAGCAAACTGGAGCTCACTATGAAGCCTTTATCAGACACAAGGTGGGAGATCAGAATTGGGGGAGTGAAGGCTATATTACTGCAATTTGACGAACTTATTCAATGCATCGAAAGCTTAAAAAATCAAA
Organism: Cynegetis impunctata; assembly: GCA_030704885.1. Taxonomy (NCBI): domain Eukaryota; kingdom Metazoa; phylum Arthropoda; class Insecta; order Coleoptera; family Coccinellidae; genus Cynegetis; species Cynegetis impunctata. Next base: position 637,184 of record JARQZK010004343.1, read on the forward strand.
CTGAATCAATCAGGAATTACAATTTATCATATCTTCACATGTTTTGTATAATATATTAGCGCGTGTTAATATCATAAGCAAATTAAGGCAATCTGTACAAGTCCATTTGATCATTTCTTCTGAAAATTTGCGTACATAATCTGACTAGGTCAAAGAATATCCACTAACTTGATTGGAAAGGTGTTTGTCTGACGCTCATCAATTTATTGAGAAAAGCAGATATGATCTGCCTAAAGACTTTAAAAATAAAAGGGTAGCCAAAAAGAAAAACATGTTTAATTATGAAGATAACCAACAACGTATACAGTCTTCTAAAAGCAGGTATGAAACAGATTTTTCAATACCAGCAAATAAAATGAACGTCCAATGTTGCTGACGAAAAGTGGTGATTTACTGTTCGCTGTCTGTTAATTACATAGACCACCACATTGTTGAGTATATTGCGATAAAAAAAAATTACAGCGAACAATGAATAGAATAGTAGCTATCAAAAGTTAGCCGATACAAGTTGGAAAAGGAGAAGAGGGCCTCGCGAAATGAACCTAGCCCACATCAAATTGAGGTCTTGCCCCGCCACTGGTTCGATTGAAGATGAGTGAGATTAAATTTATTCGCCGAATTCCAAATTGAACCCTTAATTCTATTTTGTGGACAAATAATAAACTTCGAGTTCTATGTGTATTGAGTTTTTCTTATACGCAATTCTGTTAAGAAGCCTGAAGTGAAGCAGTACAAAAACGAATTCTTGTTATAAATAGCAATTCATTGAAATGTGACATGCATTCATTTCGATTTTTATAGCACTTTATTATGAACGAGTTCGTTCAGAGATATCAAGGAAAATTAAAGGCTATTTACTATCAAATACACTATTACACAAAAAGTATATTGTTTCTCACTTTTAGTGGAATATTTATAGTGTTAGTTTTATTCCAATGAGATGTTTCTTCAGCTTATGAATAAATTTGTGCCGAAGGATTGTGTAGTCATTTAAAATTAGCCTAATTTTGGCGAAATGAAATTCTTGAGATAATCGATATTAAATAACTATAAAAACTTCTCTACCTAATTCCCAATAATAAGATTTTGAACCAATCGTACAAATATACTCTGCTCACAGATATGTGTAGACCAAATTATAATTAAAAGTGATATTAGGCATTCTTCTAAGGCAAGTTGTCTTAATTCGTGATAACAATTATTGTAAATATATACAATTTAACAACAGTCAATTTAATATTCTACATAAAGTGAACAAGATAAAATCTTCAATAATTTGAAGAATTATCAAGCAACTTTTCAAGAAAGCTTGTTATATGTATTCTGCGACGAGAATTCTACATTCACAATCCAACAGTGAATTATAAAAATAGACAAGTTACACACGCACACGCTACTGTTGAAGAGTAGACATTTCATGTCAGAAAATATGTATTTTCGAGACAGAATTCTGCGTTTCTGATCTAAGTGGCGAATTGTTTGTTTTTCAATATCCCTAGTGGAGAGCGCTTTGTGCTATTATCCAGATAGTAGTCCTAACCGCGATTTATATTTAGGAACAATTAGAAATTTTCTACGTCACTCCGAGTCAAATAAGCTGCACCGATGAGTTCTAATAAGATCGAAACAGCTGTGTGCTGATTTTGAGTCGGGGTTACTTGACGATTTCTATAATTTCACTGATGGATTGTGAATGTATCGTCGCGGAATACATATAATAAACTCCTTTGGAAAGTTGTTTGATAATTTTTCAAATTATAGAAAAATTTTCCTTGTTCATTTTATTCATTTTATATACATATATATATATATATATATATATATATATATATATATATATATATATATATATATATATATATATATATATATACATATAAAATAAGATGTATAGGACACGTCAACTTACAAGGTAATCAGAAATCACAATCATTGAAATATTCATCTAAAGTTTAGTAACATTTCTTGGTCAACTTCAACTTAACTACATTTCTAAATTTGATACTCGTTAAGCATTTTATGGCATCAGGCAAATGATTGCAGAGTTTAATACCTTTATATGTTGGTAAAGATTCATATTTGGAAGTTCTGTGAGTAGGAAGTAGCAGCATCTCGGGATTTCTTGTGTTGTATCCATGAAAAGTGAACAATTTCACAAGGTTGCTATGGTTTTCCTTTACATACAATAAACTCTTCAATATATATATATATATATATATACAAGGAACAGTCAGTATCCCATATGACGCGAACAACGGCCTACAGGAGTAACGAGGGTCAAGACCAAACATCATACGCATAATACGTTTTTACGCCACAAATATCCGACTTACATCAGTGGAGAGGCCCCAGAGCAGTATATTGTAAGATATGTGGCTGTAAAATAAGGCATAGTAAACATTTAAAACCGATGCCAAGGGAAGAGAGTTCTTTATTTGATATATAGCGATATATTTATATATATATATATATATATATATATATATATATATATATATATATATATATATATATATATATATATATATATATATATATATATATATATATATATATATATATATATATATATATATATATATATATATATATATATATATATATATATATATATATATATATATATATATATATATATATATATATATATATATATATATATATATATATATATATATATATATATATATATATATATATATATATATATATATATATATATATATATATATATATATATATATGTTTGAATCTCCAGATGGATTCTGAAAGATTCTGTATTATGTACGTTGAGTTTCACTGTTTAAATCTCCTTTTCTGATTAAGAGAGATTCTGCCTTAAATAACTTTATTCAGTTGTTACAGATTAAATTATTATGAATGATTTATTGTATTGTTTATAAAGTCCGTACAACTGAAATAATATAGAATATACTGTATGTTGACTGTTTGTCACAACCTGCCTTATTTTGTGTTGAAATGTTACTAATTCACTTGTGGTACTTTCGAGGCACCTATTCACCCTCACTCGTCTCAATACTCGTTATGGTCCTAAAGAAGGGCCATGTGTTTTCAAGTTCTTAGTATTGATGAGCACAAGTACCCTGAAAGAGCGATACGGTGAAATACGATCTAGAATACACTGACACTTTAAATTCTCTAACAATATATAAATAAATATATATATATTAAAAAATTAAATAATAAGAAAACAACTTGTCTAAAAACCACAAAATGAAAATAACTTTTTATTCGACTAGTTTCGCCTGTTACAGCATTATCAAGACTGGATACATAATTGCAAAGACATCGCTTGAAAATATATAAGTATTTCGGTTCGGTACCTGGGGGTGGTAAAATGTAATCGATGGGTCCAAGTTATCAGAGATTTAACAGTGGGGAGTGGTTTAAGTCTAACTGGTCATTAAGAAGAATGTAATTATGGGATTTTTGGATCTTGTTTATTTCCATGGCTTCCAGGAAGTTCATTATCATACCTTTATCACAGTAATGAAGAATTTTTGGTTTGAAAGAGGATGAGATGTTATGTTTTATATATACGCACATCCCCTCTTCAAAGATCATTCAATTCTTTAAAAATAATAATTTGAATACTGCTTTTTCGAGTCACAGCAGATTAGATAGAATGATTTTTAATAACAAAATGTCAAAAGTCGATCCAATGAAGAGAACAGGAATTTATAGAATGGACTGTGAAGAATGTAATTCAACATATATAGGTCAGACCGGGAGATGTTTTGAAACCAGGCTAAAAGAACATCTAAAAAACGGACAATCAGCATTTAGGGAACATCTAGAGTCAAAAAAACAAAACAAAACATATCATCCTCTTTCAAACCAAAAATTCTTCATTACTGTGATAAAGGTATGATAATGAACTTCCTGGAAGCCATGGAAATAAACAAGATCCAAAAATCCCATAATTACATTCTTCTTAATGACCAGTTAGACTTAAACCACTCCCCACTGTTAAATCTCTGATAACTTGGACCCATCGATTACATTTTACCACCCCCAGGTACCGAACCGAAATACTTATATATTTTCAAGCGATGTCTTTGCAATTATGTATCCAGTCTTGATAATGCTGTAACAGGCGAAACTAGTCGAATAAAAAGTTATTTTCATTTTGTGGTTTTTAGACAAGTTGTTTTCTTATTATTTAATTTTTTAATATAAATATGAACTACCACAGAGTTGATTCATCGTCCATCGAATTTATAAATAAATATATATATATATATATATATATATATATATATATATATAAAGAGAGAGAGAGAGAGAAGAAAATATGAGTAAATCAGTGTACGGAGCAAGGTTGTCCAAATGAGTCAAAAAATTTGTTCACCCTAACTCTTACGATATTGACACTATAATCTATGAACACATAAAACGTTCTTACCGGATCCTGTATAGAATGAAAATAATTATTTAGAATTAACCGTATAATTAAAAGGATTAAATATTGCTCAACATTTTCATTCTGTTTTTTTTTTTCATAACAATAAAGATTTGTTTCTCTGTTCCAGTTTTTAATCATATATGGTATATGATCGAATACATAAGATGAGTTGATATTTATTATTGTAGATACTAAAAAAAAACATACATATACTAAAATATTTACATTACATTGTGTATGCAGCACAGTTTCACACAGGTCAGTCTTGAAACACACAATGAAGTTTAAATATTAATGAATTCACAAAGAATAAAAACCTGAATACTTAAAAAAATCGCGCAGAATATATACAACATTTTTAATAATAAATTTCTTGATAAATACCTTCAATTTAATCACAGACATTGAAAGCACTTAAGGAGGAAGATGCTTGATAAATTTCCAGGACCAGTAGTTCGGTCCATAAAGTAATTTATGAATTCGATAAAGGTCCAAACGAAAGTCATGCTTATGCCGAGTATCATGCCCTTGGTAGTTCTCACTTGTAACCGCTGACTGAAAGCATCCCTACAGCAATCCCGATAACCGATACAAAAGTAGAAGAGTATGAATTTATGGTTTAAATTGTAAGAAAATTACCAGGGGCTCAATCAGAATTCGTTCTCAACCCGTAGGCGTGCTTCATAAAATTATATCATAAATTTTAGAAGTTGGCCGGCTTTACTCAGGGCATGCTCGAATGAATGCATTTTTTCAAATATAATTTTTTTATTAACTTTTCTACTAACAAATATTAACTTTTGCCCTTCAAACTAATTGCTTATAGATTTAAGCTAAATCCTGTGAAATGTGACTTATTTTTAAAATCATTTTACTATCCTATGGTCAGATGAATTTTAACTAGTCTCTATTTCCTGAGATCTTTTCAACTTACCTCACAACAAATGGCCGTAAATAAATGACAATGTGCGAATCCTTCTTCTCAGTCAATTGAGGTTATGTTCACACCATCCCATACAAAGAATCCGAGCAACGATTTGAACTTCGAGCGGAATGGTATCCTATTTGATCATACTCACATTTTCCATTTGCACGCTTTTCCGCTGAGGATTCCAGAGAGAGGAGAAATATGATTCCGTGATTCCCAATCTTACTACCTCTCTGAGGGGTAGAATTCACGTTTGAGTGGATACATATTATGAAGGGCTTCCCAACAGAACTCCAGTTTGAAATGCTTTTCGCATTCGTATGGTTCCGAATTCTATTACTTCTATTACGATATTTAACAGCTGTAAAAAATCTACTTTCGAATTCGACCGATCCCAAAGAATCGCTGAATTGGATGATTGATGAGAGAAACTGAATGGTTTTAGGTAATAGAGATTGGGGATTTCTTTGCGAAAACTTCGTGTATTAATGGAGGAGCAAATTCAACCCAACAATCAATTTCGCAGTGACAACGATACTACAAAATCTGAGAGAGACTTCAAAAAAAGCAGAGAGATCACAATTTTTTTTTAAATTCTACATAAAAGTATTCAAACCACAAATAGGTGCGAGTGGATTTGAACCAAAGTAAAATTGCACGTTCAGTACAATAATCCGAACAATTCCTCATGAATTCTGACTAGATATCCCAATTACGTCACGTACCTGTCTTGCTGACAATTAGTTACAATAATAATCTAGTTAGAATAACATCCGGAATTTCATCAAAAATAAACCTTTATGTATGGAAATCAGGGCAACATATCGTGAATTTGCTCACTTTGTTGGAGACGATATTTCATGCTCATAATACATACGAGCTAAATTCTGAGGAACGAGGTTGGAAAATGCTACAGGAACACCCTGCCTCAAATCAAATTTCTCAAGTGTTATACATCACGTCTATGTATGAACTACCCTCACTGACACGAAATGGATATATCTCTAAAATTATTCCACGTCTTTCCTAACGCTCATTTCTGATACTCGGTTTACAAATTATAATAGCAGTGTTTGATTATATATTTTATAAACAATAAGCAGTCTTTATATATATATATATATATATATATATATATATATATATATATATATATATATATATAATTATATATATATATATATATATATATATATATATATATATATATATATATATATATATATATATATATATATATATATATATAATATAGAAACGCTTTGTATTATCGGGAATGTGGTCTGTAGACTCAATAAACTCTTTGTCTTTTTCTCAACTCAATATTTCGCCATTTATTTTACAGCTTCATCAGGAGTACTACAAAAAATTTTTAAAAATTAAAAACTTTAAAATTATTACATTTTCGCTTTCTCTTATATAACTCTACACAATTAAAATGACATATACAATTTTAAAGCACATAACATTTGACACTTACAAGAATAGAGTTGGTCCTTAGTTGTAATATATCGGATGCATATATACACCATCTCAACACAAATCTAAACTAACAATGAATTCCCTCTCACTGAAGACAACGGGACGAACACATGGCAACAATGCCTACATTGAAAAACGATTAGATTTAATTCAAAATATTTATATAGATTTCACTCAGTTGGTCTGTGTCTGATTTAAAATTCACTGCATTCACATCTTGACTTATGTGTACCATTTCCAAAAACAGCCTACTCTTATAATTATATTCTGTTTCTAGTATTTTAACATTGTCGAAATTAAAATGATGTCCCATTTTTTGATAGTGGTTGACTAATGCACACGAATTCTTTCCTATTTTACAGTCACTCTTATGTTGCGTCAACCTTTGTTTCAACCACTGCTGCGTGTGTTCAATGTAACTACTGTCACATTCCATACATGGTATTCTATAGATGACATTATTTTTATATTGTAATGGTGTTTTATCCTTCATTCCAGTAAATAGTTTCGAGCTATTATGGGTATTATACTTTGCTATTTTAATTTCTGGAAAATTTTTAAATATGTTCATAATTGACTGTGTCACTTCACCAACATACGGCAATCTCTTGTATTTAAATATTATATTTGCTTCTTCCGTGGGACCGTCATAGAAGTGAGTACTGTAAATAAGTTTATTTAATAGACCTCTAGGGTACCCATTATTAGCAAAGATGTCAATTAGTTTTTTTAAGTTGTTTTTTTTTTAATTTTTCCTCAGAAATATGTATAAATATAATATATTTGTAGTACTCCTGATGAAGCTGTAAAATAAATGGCGAAATATTGAGTTGAAAAAAAGACAAAGAGTTTATTGAGTCTACAGACCACATTCCCGATAATACAAAGCGTTTCTATATTGTACAGATTGGTCGAAATTATTAAGTGTTACTATATATATATATATATATATATATATATATATATATATATATATATATA